>RCUC01156902.1:0-36551 GCA_003697995.1 Taxidea taxus jeffersonii | reverse complement strand
CATCAATGGCTCCCTGGTTTAAAATGGGGTGTTTGTGCTGTTCTGAGAGTGGCAAGTACCCCTTCACACCTGTCAGGAGAAGTAAATCACCTTTTCTAGAAAGGCATCTGAGTGTGACCATAGAGCTTTAAATAGTCCCTCCCCTCAGGCCTCCATATCTGTGGTAGAGTTTGACATATTCCAGCCATGTCACAAACACTTTAAGGTCTCTTCTGAATCAGAGCTTTCCAGCTAAGTTTTCTGGGGCTGCCTGCCAGAGTCGATCTCACCTAATACCCTCAGGACTCACTTGGATCTCTTAATAATGTAGCTTCCATGAGAAAAGAATGTATGGTGTGCTGCCAGCAAGTTCTAGAGGAATTGTTCTCTTGCCCATCTCAGACGTACCTAGTCAGACAAGCAGCAAGGCCTTCTGAAATGGAAAATTCAGTAATCTAGAGTTATTCTTTAGATTTCTTTATAATTCAGCAGCTTGACCTATTCCTTTCCACTCACAGATTAATACCAATTTCCTATTAAAACAAAGGGAAACTAAATCTTCTGGTTTTATGTTAGTTCCCACCAAGGCTAACTCAGAATTTCCCTGACTGTGTATAGGATGGCAGGATAAGCTGTTTTAGGTTTTGTTATTCTTCCCCACTCCCACAGAGCTGAATTTGGTTTGGAGTCTCTTTTTTTAATAGGAATGGTGGGGCACAGTTCTAGGGAGAAATCTTATTTGTTGTAGTAAAGGAAGGAGGGGAAGCATATAAAGGAATAAAGGAGAACAAAATTGTGAAATAAGCACTTTGTCACTATTCTAATATAATCTCATTATATGAATATCCAACTATTTCTTCCACTCATTTTGAGTTTAAACAGTTTTCCTACTGTATGAAAAGGCTTACTTTTCCCCCAGATTCCCAGATACAGTATCTAGATAAGTAAACACTACAATCATAAATTATTTTTTAGATTAATCAACTGACTAATTTCAAGTTTTCCATCTTCCTTTCTTGTGTGGTACCATATTGAGTGGAAGAGGATTTAAGGAAACCTAGAGCCAAGCCATCCTAGTTTCTAAATCCATCTCCAGGATTACTGGAGGTCATACCAAAACAATACTACTATGTTCTCATCTTGAGCCACCCACCCAGGCCACAAGCACAGGCACAGGTCATATCATCAAAGCCCAAGGATGTGGCTTTAATATTTCCCTCACATATCAGTTATTGAGAACATGCTGTGAAAGAACTTCACAGAAGTAAAGTCCAATCCATATTGAGATGGGGTGGCCTCATTCTGTGCTATAACTGTAGACTGCTAACTCAAAAGTACTTGTTCAGGCAAAATGAAGACCAGATGAGAGGATCCAATTCAATATACAAAAGTCGTCCACACTCGGTGGAAAAACAACTTCAGGGTGCGTCCACAGACTTAGGTCAGCAGATGCAGCTCTGGGCAGAGAGGCAAGTGTGCTGTGACAACCACAGAATGACTTAGTCCCTGAGAAGTATACAATCCACAGAATAAGAAAATCACACAATTACACTGTGAGGTCAATTACGCCCATTTTTAGTTCTGTTTTTATAAATGACCATATGAAACATTGCCTGCCATAGAATATGTGGTGAATCATAGGCAAATAAATGTCAACTAAATTCCAAGTTCAAGTTTATTCTACAGTGCCAAAAGGAATCTTATGATTCCATACCCCAGACCTCACTAGCTGTGCCAACCACAAAAAAAAAAAAAAAAGATAATAATTTGTTCTGCTCTTGCAACCACAATTGTAACTCTCATTTATATACAATATGCTTACTAAACATGTGAGATATGAAAGTAAGGACAGAGCATACTTGTATTTTACTGTGATATAAAACATGGCTTTGTTTTTCAAGGGCATAAATAATCTACTTATCATGGTTTTCTCATAACCCCCAAAATCAAAGCTCCTGTAAATAACTTTCCAATAACCCCTCCAAGCTTGTTTTTGACTTAGCTCTAGACAAGAAATAAATTAAGACTTTGAATAAAAAACACTATTTTCCTTTTCAGAGTCTCTCTCAATTTGTAGAAGCAAAAATGTTCACCATGACTTGACAACCACCCTCTCCAAATCAGAATCAATTGAACTTGACAATGCTATTAAGCTCTGGCTACTTTTTTCTTTTCTGGTGACAAATGGCTTTAGGCCTTGAAGTCTGGACAACTGTCATCTCTTCTACATTGAAACACTTGGATCAACTATTCCATTTTTTAAAATTTTGTCCAACTAATTTTTTTTATTATGTTATGTTAGTCCATACAGTACATTGTTAGTTTTTGATGTAGTGTTCCATATTCATTGTCTGCATATATCGCCCAGTGTTCCATGCAATACGTGCCCTCCTTAATACCCATCACCAGCTTAACCCAAACCCCTGCCCCCCTTCCCCTCTAAAACCCTCAGTTTGTTTCCTAGAGTCCATAGTCTGTCTGGTTTGTCTCCCCCTCTGATTTCTCCCCCTTCATGTTCCCTTCTTTCTCTTAATGTCCTAAATGCTATTCCTTATGTTCCACAAATAAGTGAAACCATATGATAATTGACTTTCTCTGTTTGGCTTATTTCACTTAGCATAATCTCCTCCAGTTCTGTCCATATTGATGCAAAGTTGGGTATTCATCCTTTCTGATGGCTGAGTAGTATTCCGTTGTATATATGAACCACATCTTCTTTATCCATTCATCTGTTGAGGGGCACCTCAGAAATTTCTACAGTTTGGTTACTATGTACATTGCTGCTATAAACATTGGGGAGCATGTGATCCTTCTTTTCACTACACCTGTATCTTTGGGGTAAATACCCAGCAATGCAATTGTTGGGTCATAGGATAGTTAGTTCTATTTTTAACTCTTTGAGGAACCTCCACACTGTTTTCCAAAATAGCGGTACCAACTTACATTCCCACCAACAGTATAAGAGAGTTTCCTTTTCTCCGCATGCTCTCCAGCATTTGTTGTTTCCTGCCTTGCTAATTTTTGCCATTTTAACTGGTATAAAGTTGCATCTCAATGTGGTTTTGATTTGAATTTCCCTGAAGGCTAATGATGATGAACATTTTTTTCATGTGTCTGTCAGTCATTTATATGTCTTCTTTGGAGAGGTGTCTGTTCATGTCTTATGCCCGTTTTTTGACTTGATTTTTTTTTGGGGGGGGTGTTGAGTTTGAGAATTTCTTTATAGATCTTGGGTCTCAGCTCTTTTTCTATTGCAAATATCTTCTCCCATTCCATCAGCTGTCTTTTGGTTTTGTTTACTGTTTCCTTTACTGTGCAGAAGAATTTATCTTGATGAAGTCCAGTAGTTCATTTTCATTTTTGTTTCCCTTGCCTTTGGAGACAAATGTTGAAAGAAGTTGCTGTGACTGATGTCGAAGAGGTTACTGCCTATGTTCTCCTCTAGGATTTTGATGGATTCCTGTCTCACACTGAGGTCTTTCATCCATTTAGAGTTTATCTTTGTGTATGGTGTAAGCGAATGGTTGAGTTTCACTCTTCTGTATATAGTTGTCGAATTTTCCCAGCACAACTTATTGAAGAGACTATCTTTTTTCTATTGGATATTTTTTCCTACTTTGTCAAGGATTAGTTGACCATAGAGTTGAGGGTCCATATCTGGGCTCTCTATTCTGTTCCACTGATCTATGTGTCTGTTTTTGTGCTCATACCATGCTGTCTTGGTGACCATAGCTTTGTCATATAGCTTGAAATCAGGCAACGTGATACCTCCACTTTATCTTTCTTTTTCAACATTTCCTTGGTGATTCAGGGTCTTTTCTGGTTCCATACAAATTTTAGGATTGTTTGTCCCAGCACTTTGAAAAATGCCATTGTTATTTTCATCGGGATTGTGTCAAAACTATAGATTCCTTTGGGCAGCATAGGCATTTTAACAATGTTTATTCTTCCAATCCATGAGCATGGGATGTTTTTCCATCCTTTTATACTTTCTTCAATTTCTTCCATAAGTGTTCTGTAGTTTCTAGACGATAGATCCTTCACCTCCTTGATTAGGTTTATTCCTCGGCATCTTATGGGTTTTGGTGCTATTGTAAATGGACTCGATTCCCTAATTTCTCTTTCTACAGTTACATTGTTAGTGTATAAGATATCCACTCAGTTCTATAACCTGCAAGAATTCTTCTCTATTCATCTTATTTTTTGGATTCTTATTCATGCAACCTTGAGCAAATATTTACTGAGGCCCTAGGAGTTAGCTGTATGACATGAGATACTGCATGCACAAGACTGAATCTCTTCCTCTCAGCAAGTATCTAGGAAGACAAAAAAAAAAGAGAGAGAGAGATAGAGAGAGGGAGGGAGTAGCAATGCAGCATACTTAGTTTCATTCTATAACTCGGGTGATGCTGTCCAGCAAGTTCTGTGGAATAATTAATCTTAACCTCATTTCTGTCTTCTTTATCATTAGCCCTGTCCAACTGAAATTTCTGCAATGATGGAAATGTTCTATAGTGTCCTTGTCCAGTAAAATAGCCACTAGCCACATGTGTCTACTAAGCAATTGAAATGTGGCTTGAGTGACAGAAAAATTAACTTTTAACTTAATTTCATTTTAATAGATTTAAATTTTAATTCAAATAGCCTCCTGTGGCAAGCAACCACCACATTAGAAAGTGCATGAATCAAAAGAAATCCTTGGTGCTATAAACCATATTATCTGATTTAGCTATAAATTAGGTTTTGAATTGTAGAAATCCCAGGGAACTAATCATTACAGTCACCATGTAATACCAGGGGAGAAAACACATCAGATGCTTCAGCCAGATCCAAGGAAGCCCCATCTGGATTGAATCTATAGATGTCTTTTGGTAGCAATCCATAAATCCATTGGTGGGTTGCATAGTATGGAAAGCATAATTCTTTTTAGATTCAGCTACATGAAGGAAAAGGAACCTGGAACATATAAAAGTCAATAGTCTTTATGCTTGCAAGTAACTCCTGCCATCCCACCTCCAATACAATAATAAATTAACACACGTCTATATTCATTCAAAGTTATTGAGCAAAGAAATGTTTTATTTAGAGATCCACTAAATGTTAAATACGTGCTGAAAATAGAAACACAGATCTTTGGCCCAGGAGTCGGACATGTAAACTGCTCATAACCAAGGCACTGATTGACACGGTACCAAGAGAAAAAACCAAAGGGATTTTTTTTTAAGTTTAAAAAGTTATATATCTTTTTTTTGTATTTTATTTTTATTTTTTTCCATTTTTTTTTATTTAAACATATAATGTAACCCTACCACCCTCTCCCAACCACCCTCTCCCCCACCCCCCTCAGTCAGTTTTATGACATCAATAGTCTCTTTTGAAAACCAAAGGGATTTTAATAAAGGCAATGAATCAGCACAGGAAAGGTAGTAAAGATGCATTATCTTGTGGGTGAGGTGAGGAATAGGCAGTGATGTGAGCAGCATGTGTCCATTTAAGGAAGATCTTGATTTGAATCCTAGTGTGACGTTCATCTCTGGGCGTCCTTGGGAAATTTCCTTTAGTTTGCTCATCTTTAAAGTAAGGATAATAGTACCTACCTCACAGAATGCTGAGAGGACCATAAATAAAGCACTCCAAATTTGAAACTGCATCTCAATAAACACTATTTAATGTTATTATGACAGACATAACTGTAAGAGTTATAGTCTCAGGAGCCAATACCACTTGAATCCCATCAAGTTACTTTTAAGTTTAGGACTCAAGAACCTTTCTTTTTTTTAAGAGCTTTTTTTAATTAAGTGAACACCTGTAAATAAAATCACCCATCCACAAGTTTTTTTTGTTGTCATCAAAATTTCTTTCCCTGCATTACTACTTTCTCAAACTCAATACTGAATTATAAGACGTTAAAGAGAGAAATGGGAAAAGTGATTGACTAATCAAAGAACTGAAAGACTACTTGGGTTTTTGTTTTTGTTTTTGTTTTTTTGGTTTTGTTTTTGTTTTTTGAAATCTAAATCATATGCATTTTTTGGAGAGTATCATTTGACCTCAGAAAAATTATCTAGGAAGAAAGTGATTCTAGAAGTACCGCTTAATCTCTTCCCATCATTTTTACCCTTTTGAGTCTGACACTAGCTTGTTATCAGACCCAGACACTGAGGAGCAGCACTGGAAAAAATGTTAATGGGACATGTGGATGACAAATGCATCCTCCCATTGACAAAGACAGAGAGGCTTATAACCCTGCCCACAGCTCTTAGCAATCTTCCTTCTTTCAAATGTGAATCTTACATTTGTTTTACTAATAGAGATCATTTCAGCAAGAACCAGGGATGACAGTTTGTGGGGAAAGAGGAATGAGCACTCAGTGCATGTAAACCACTTCATCTGCACATCCCTGTCCCAAGACTGCAGTTATCTTCACAATTGTACATTATCACATTTCTCTCAAAGCCATTTGCATGAAACCCTTGCTCTCTGGCTCACTCCCTGTCTCTCTCTACACAAGCACTTTTAAAAACAATCATGCAACTTTTTAAATAAGATTTCTCCTAGGACAAAAAAAAAAAATTCTAACCCAAAGCAGACCTGTTTAGAATCCTGATCAATTAAATAGAAATGATTTGTCACAATGTATATACAACTAGAGATACAGAGTAACAAAGGGATATGAGAAAGATCTTGAGTTTAAAAAAAAATACCAACTGGAATTAGACATTGCCTTGGCTTCATCATTTGTTAGCTAAGTGATCTTGAGCAAGTCATGGAAGTGTCTTGCACCTTAATTCCTTCATTTCCTAAAGATGGAAACAGTAGTATCTATTTCATAAAACTATTGTAATGGTTAAAATATAATGCATGTAATCTTGGCATAGAAGTTTCTGCCTGTGTTCTCCTCTAGGATTTTGATGGTTTCCTATCTCACATTTAGGTCTTTCACCCATTTTGAATTTATTTTTGTGTATATTGCAAGAAAATGGCCCAGTTTCATTCTTCTTCATGTTGCTGGGCACTTGTGATGAGCACTGGGTGTTACATGTAAGTGATGAATCACTGAATTATACTCCTGAAACTGTTATGATACTATATGTTAACTAACTAAAATTTAAATAAAAGCTTCAAACATGAAAAAAAACTTCTTTGTGCAGAGTCTGACATACTAAGAACCAATAAATGGTTAGATATCATTGTTAACTATGTGTAATCATTGTTTCCTGCATGGTAAATAGGCTGATATGAAAAATCATTCATGCTGGCCAATATATTTGGTATTATGCTTGTGCAGCAAAACCACATCTTGTATTATTTTCCCAATATCTAAAATAAAGTGTACTGAAAAAAATCAATAATAAAAAAAAGAAATCCATATCCAAGCACATTATCATAAATTACAAGAGCATCAAAAACAAAGTGAAAATTCTATTAGCTACGTCCTAGAGAGAAAGAACAGACAACCTAAAAATGAACAATAATAAATTGATATCACATGTCAGGGACACTGGGTGCAAGAAAATGAAGCAATATTTTCATACTGTAAAAGGACTGGATATTTGATCTTAGAATATATCCTGCTAAAATATTAATTTTTAAATGAGTGACTAAAGATATATTAAGACATCGCAGGGTTCAGCAAATTTACTGTACAAGAACCCACTTTTAAAATGCTCTTGAGGGGTGCCTGGGTGGCTCAGTGGGTTAAAATGCTCTTGAAGGGGGCATTCATGAAAAAAAGGGAAATCAACATAAAAATACTTTCATAAGATATGAGAAGGACAAGAGAACAAACTAACACCTTTTGGGGATATGATGTAAACCAGCAATAACCAAACAAGAAGCAGAAAACCAAAAGACAGATTTAAAAAAGAAGAGGAAACAGCCATAAAACCCAGAAAATCAAAGTCTAAATGACAGCACCACCCCCAAAAAATGTACCCAAGGATGGAAACAGAACAAAGGCAGTAAGGACATGCAAAGATAGCCTTCCCTGGGAGAAAAAAAAAAGCTTGGGTATTGTCCATAATACCTTAGGGAAAACCAGTCAAATAATAAACATAGAATATATAATTTTCAACTTGTATAAGAAAAAATGACCTATTCGAAAAAATTATGATAAATATACAATTATCAAATAAGATATCAGAAATAAGAGCTAATATAAAATTAAAATAATATAAGTGAACTAAATTCATAAATTAAAATAGTGATACTCAAACTAGGCTAAAATATAAGCAGCAATATATTATTGTAAGATATTAATTTATAAGTAAAAGAATACAGAAACATTTAAAATAAAGAGATCAACATAGATACTTCAGGCAAATTTGAACTAAAAGAGAGTGGTAGTAGCAAACTTAAAAACAAAAAGCATGAAGAGTATATGGCACCACAAGGATTGTAATACACTTGAAGTAAGAGGAAATTTAAAAATTTATATATATTATATAATACATATTATATAGTATATTGTTAGACATTATATATTTATAATATTATACCTATAATATATTTATAATAGTTATAGACATATATATTTGTGTATCTGAAACAGACAAGCAAGAGCAGATAGGATTATGGGGAGATATAGACTAGTTATACTTAAACACTCCTCTTCTTTCTATCTAACATCATAATTAATTCCCTCTCTACTGAATCATTTCCATTAGCATATATACTATCTCTTTGATGCCACTTTCCTCTTTAGCTTCTCTCTGCACCCATTGGCAGCAAAATTCCTTAGAAGGGTGGTCTACACTCCCTGCCTCCCATCCCCTTCTTCCCATCACTCCTGAGCCTTCTACAGTCAAGTTTTCCTCTCACCACTCCCCTAAACTGTTCTTTTCAAGGTCCCCAAATACTTTCACGGTGCTGTGTCATGTGATCCAAATAGGATCCATCCTCAAATTTGACCAAAGTTGATTATTCTTTCCTTCTTGAAATGATTATGTCACTTGGTTTCCAGGGCACTACTCTTTCTCCTAGCTTTCTTTTCCACCATCCTGACTGTGCTTATCTCAGTCTCCTTTCCTCTTCTCTTCTTTCATCTATCATCTAAACATTGGAGAGCCTAGTGCCCACTCCCTGAGCCTTCTTATCTACTCTAGTTCTTGATGTGATCTTACCTAGTCTCATGACCACATATACCACTGTTTGCTAAGAACTTCAAATTCCTATTTCTACCTCCAACATCTCCCTGGAGCTCCAGACTTATATATTTGACTGCCTACATAACATCTCTACTTGCATATCTAAAAGGCACCTCATCAACATGGCCCAAATTAAATTCTTTACCTACAGCTTCTAAACCTGCTCCTCCAAGAGCCTTTCCCTTCCCAGTCAATGTCAACTACTGCATTTTTCCACTGGCTCAGACCAAAATTCTTGTTGCTTCTTTTACTCTTTTTTTTTCTCTCAAAACACACATCCCATATATCTGCAAAACCCATTTTCTTTACCTTTGCAATACATCCTGGTTTTACTTCCTCCTGCTCTTATTTAAGCAACATCACATAAACTCTCATCTAGAGTATTGTGATAGCATCCTAAATTGACCCCCTAAAGTCTCACCACAATAGCCATCATAATCTTTTTTAAATCTAAGTTAGATCATGTAACTCTTCCCCTCACAAGTCCCCAGTAGTTCCCTATATTTCTCAAGGTAAACTTCAAAACCTTTATAGTGTTCTCTGTGACTCAGACTCTCATTCTGCTCTAATATTGACTATTACCACACTGGCTTTTTGTTGTTCTGAACACATTCCTCCTAGCTCAGGGCCTTTGCATTTGCTGTTCTCTCTGCTTGGAATGAGTTTCCCCTAGATATCCATATCTGGTCTTTGCTCCAGTGTCATCCTCTCAGTGAGCCATTTGCTTCAGGAAGTTCTTACAGATCAACTTCTTGGAGAAAACAGTGTACTCATCCAGGTAAATACCTTGCTCATCAAACAATAGTTCCCTCATTTTCACTTTAAGATATTTGCCTCACTGTGCTCATCAAACCTAAATTGTATCACAAACTTAGTCCACTCTCAATCAGTTTCTCTCTCTGAAAGACCCATCTTCAACGATTTCAGCCCAAACCCCAAGCCCTATAAATATCCCACCTCTGACTTCTGAAACACCAAAACTGTCCAAATGGCACTTACTTCCTTACTGCAGTGAGTTCAGATAAATTTAGTTTTTCTCTAATGACAGGTTATCTGGTGATACTTTGGAAAATTCAAAAAAGGACTAGAAAATTCTTATCCCATTCAAGTTGCTCCACAAAGCAAAAAAAGAAAGAAAGCTGCCCATTCCTTTAAGAAGCTAGTTCAACTTTGATTCCAGAACCAAGTGAGGATCTATATAAGAAAAGTAATATACATCTAAATTGCTTATGTAGTGATTCAAAATTTGTACTTAAATTATTATCTAGACATATCCAAATTGTTTTTAATAAAAAGGAAAGAACTATGATCAAATAAAGCTCTCAAATTTCTCCATTTTGTTTTTTTTTAAAGATTTTATTTATTTATTTGTTAGAGAGAGAGAGCGAGCACAGGCAGACAGAGAGGCAGGCAGAGGCAGAGGGAGAAGCAGGCTCCCTGCCGAGCAAGGAGCCCGATGTGGGATTCGATCCCAGGACGCTAGGGTCATGACCTGAGCCGAAGGCAGCCGCTTAACCAACTGAGCCACCCAGGCGTCCCAAATTTCTCCATTTTCATCTACATATTTATATCATATGTAAATATGATTTCACCACAGAAAGATCTATAAGAGTCATCACATCTCCTATAGGACAAAAATCACATAGATAACCTAATTGGTCAGATATGATTTAAAAAGAAAATAAAGATATAAAACTAAGAATTGATGCTGAACTTGATTAGTTCTGGCAGAAAAAAAATCATATAAAATATTTGTTTGAGATTTATTTCCTTTCAGGTCAGAAAACAAGGATGCTCATTCTTATCTCTACTGCTCAACATTGGCTTGGAGAAAAAGTAAAAAGAAGTACTAGAATTGGAAAGGAAGAGACGAAACTGTCATTATTTGAAGATGATATGATATAGAGAAAGCAAACAGAGGCCATAACAACCAGAGGTCATTAAGATTGATAAACAAGGTTGTTAGTTTCAAAGTCAACTTAAAAACAATGTTTCTTTATATCAGTAATAACAAAACAGGAAAAAACCCCAGATTCAAGACTATTTAACTAGCAAAAAAACTTACAAAGTAACCAGAAGTTACTAAATAAAGAATGCACATGGTTCTTATGAAGAAAAAGCAAATATATTTTCTTGAAAATATTAAGCAACATAAAAGAACATCTGAACAAATGCACAGTCACTCCTTGGTCCTGGATGAAACAATTTATTACTGTTAAGATGTCTTATTTCCCCCAATTAATCTTTAAAGACATTGCGCTACAAATAAAAGACAAGCAAGATATTTTGTACAAATTGACAAATTGATTCTAAAACTTATTGGCTGGTGAATAAACAATTCTGAAAAGGAACAGCAGAGGGGGACTCAGTTTAGGAGTCAGAGCCTGGGGTTTTGAAACCCGCCTCTGTTTTCCTGGTTATATGTCTTCAGGCAAATTGTTCAGACTCTTTAAGCCTTGGCTTTCTCATACCCATGATGAGGTTAATGATACTACCTTCTTCAGAGGCCTAATGTTAGTAAAGATTAAATGGAAATCATATATGTAAAGTGCCTGAAATGCAGTGTTCACTCAATAAATTTAAGTGGTTGTTAATATTATATTAAGATATAGATATTTGTGTATCCCACCTTCCTTGCAACACCAGAATCCTTTAGCTTGAGCCTTGGCCACTACTCATTTTTCTGCCTTTAGTGAATTGCCCATATATACGAGTCTTTTTATTTTTAATATATAAAGTGGGGGAGGGAAGAGGGCTGTTTCTTCTTTACTTAACCTAAGGGAGGTAGAGTCAGAGATAGTCTATTCTTTACTAGCCTTTAGAATATGATCGCCAAAAAGAAAAAGACAAGAGAAAACGAAATGTACAAGGAAAGGACTTTCCTGGGATTGAGGAACCATGTGGCAGAAACATTGACCCCAAATTATAAATATCCTGCCCCTTTCAGAATTTGCTGTGCTCATTTAGAAAGACAGAACACAACTTGGTCAATAGGAAAATTCAAGAAGCTTAATGACAAACTGGAAATTTAAGCCTAATGACATGCTTAAATATTTATAACAACGTCCTTTCTCCCTTGTCTCTCACTTTCAGTATCTGTAAAATGGGAATAACAATTCTTGTTTCCCAGCACAACTCCTGAAGGGACTAATGAAGATGACAGTGCTCTCTGTACAAATGCTTTCATTAAGAGACAAATTGTGGTGGAAAAAAGTTTGGCAGAATTCCCAGTGTTCTCTCTCGCTCAAATGGACTGCATATTGAAAAGTTATCATTTGTGTTTCAAAGAAGAGGGCCACTAGCAACTAACATCAAAAAAGCATGGATTTTTATCCTTCTTTCATTGGTCAATTTGATCATCCCTACCTGTAGCCACTAGCTGCTAATGTCTTGGTGATAACTTTTTCCTCCTTGCAGATTCACCAGGGAGAAAATGGAATATACCTCTTAGAAATTATATTGAAACAAGTGTATCCATCTGCTAACAAGTACATACAATGAAAAAGAAAGTATTCATTTGATTAGCTACCAGGCATCACGGAAATTAAGCAACATACTTCAGCTTGATCTTTTAGTGATTTTTCCAATAGCCTGTATTTCATGATGTTTCCTGGGTTTTTGTAAAATGGGTATTGAACGGTGGCAGAGGGAGGAGAGGCAGACACTAAAAAGTGTGCGGCAGGGTGATACCAAGAGCACTGTTAAACTCACATTGACATTCAAGAAACACAACCTTCAGGCATTCGGGATCCTCAAGGCCAAGTGTTCCCAGTTTCACTCCTGTGAAAAAGGTAATAACAAAGAACAGCACATGGCTACAAAGAGTAGAACAAGCAACAGGCAGAATAAAAGGGCATCAACTGAGAAGAAATGCTTTTAATAGGGGATGGAGCACTGGCCCTCAGCTGGGGCAGCTCTGAACACTGGGAGAGTGAAGAGACGCAATGATGCAAGTGATCTTATCAACCGCAGCCCAAAGACCACTTCACAACCAGAGAAATCCTCCCGGACATCAAGATGGTCCTGGCTCCCAGCCCAGCATCTGTAGTACTTCTTGGTCCTCACCAGCTCCAGCCAGTGGAACCATCTGCGCTTCCCTCATCACACACACTCCATGCTCCTTCCATGTCCACTTGCAATTGCTCTGTCTGGCTCTATTCCCCAACCTTTCCATCTCTGCCCAACTTCTATTGCCCTTTTGGTCTCAACTAAACACTAGCTGCTGGGCAGCCTTTCCTGCTGGATGCGTGGTGAGAAGAGTATGCCCAAGTACTCAGGTAGTCCCCCTGCTACCTCCCACCCGATACTTGCCACTCTGCACCTCCTGTTTTGGTGGTTTCCCCAAGATTACCTGCATGCTCTAAGGGCTTGAAGGTCCAGCTCCTTTTTTCAATCTAACATGCAGTAAATGCTCAATAAATAACTGCCGAATATTAAATATTAATAGGTGAAGAGGACTAGACCAATCTTTGTTCCCCATTGACACTTGAAAATTGTGTGATCTTGATCAAGATAGTCTTCTTTTCTGTGATATGACACACAGTTGACGCACAGATTGTGGTAAGCATTAGAAGGTGAAAGCATGGAAGCCTGTAGCGCATGCATGGTAGCTGACATACAGAAGAGTAAATGGTAGTTATTTTGTTAGTAACGTTATTAGAAAAAGCTAAAGCTGGCCTTCGGTGTATTTCTTTACTTTATAAGCAGTGTACATTTAAATCCTAAATTGTAGGGGTTACATGGACCAGCTTTAAATTTTACTCAAGGAAGGTCATTTAGCAGGTTTATGCTTTTTAATTTCATAACAGTAAATTCTCTGGTTTTAATCAACAGCAACAAGCTACACAGAGTCTTGGTTAAAGCAAAAACATTCAAAATGGAAGGTAGAGGTAGGATGAACAGAGAAATAGAATCCTCCATGGGGACAGAAACCCAAAGAAATCTAGATTTTGAAGTATATGTCCATACTTATAGTTTCAAATATCTTCAAGTTCTTTTTCCAAGATTTAGAGAGACAATTTTTTATCATGTAATAAAAATGTTAGCTTCTTAATATAGAATTTAAGCTTAAATTTAGAAATGAGAAGTGTGTAACAAAGACAGCAATTTAAAATGACAGCCTCAAGGAAGGTCAAAGTGGAATTCCCTTGACATTTTCTTCCCAAGTGACAGCATCTATAACCTGACTTAAGATCTCATTCTCTATCAATATTCAAGGAACAGAAATACACGTTCTAAGGACCAACTAACTGATCAGTTGTTTAAAATGCTATTTGTTGGAGATATATATATGTGTGTATATATATGCATATACACACATATATATGTATGTATATACACACATATATATGTATATACACACATATATATGTATGTATATACACATATATATGTATATACACACATATATATATCAGAAGTTTATAGAGTATAATTATAGAATTTAATTTAAATTTGAGTCTGTATTAGACAGATAAACACACTTTTCAAATGATTTGAAAATCTGTTTTATTTGCCTCTTTATTTTGATGGTGGTTTGAATTTTTTTTAAAGATATCTTTATTTATTTGAGAGAGAGAGTAGGTGAAGGGGCAGAGGGAGAGAATCTTCAAGCAGACCCCCAACTGTACTCAGAGCCCAGTGCAGAACTCAGTCCCATGACACATAAGATCATGACTTGAGTCATGAAAGCGAGAGTTGGACACTTAACCAACTGAGCCATCCAGGCGCTCCTTGATTTTTTTTTTAAGTACAATCACTAGACATGTACAATAGTGATAGGGAAATTATCTGAGGTATCTCACATGGTTGTGCTTTAGTCAGGGTGGACATAACTTTACTGACAAAAATTTAAGATTAAAGTGCAAGGAGGTATAAGTTCATGCTGCCTCCCTAAAAGAAAAGTTTGGTTCTTCATAACTACATAATATTATCATGCCACTGAATCATGAAGGGTTTAAATGAATTCTGTGGGTTAGGATACCACCTACACAATTATTAGTGTCCATTTTCATCTCAGATCTTTATTCCTTTAACATTTGGTCCTATTAAACATTTCAGTATACAGGAGTGCCTGGGTGGCTCAGTTTTTGGGCTTCTGCCTTTGGTGCAGGCCATGATCCCAGGGTCCTGGGATAGAGCCCTACGATGGACTCCCTGCTCAACTGGGAGTCTCCTTCTCCCTCTCCCACTCCCCCTGCTTGTGTTCCCTCTCTGTCTGTCTGTCTGTCTCTCTCTCTGCCGAATAAATAAATGAAATCTTTAAAACTAAGTAAATAATATAAAAATTTTTTCAGCATATAAAAATACTGCAATGTTAATACTCAAAAGAAAAGCCATCATACTGTATAGTCTGGTTATGATGATCAGGGTGATAGGTTTTTTAAAATAGACTTACCATGCCCTTGGGACTTGCAGTTGAAAACACTTTCAAGAAAGGTTTTGCCTACATTTACTCTGGCATTTGTTTTGTTGTTATGCTTATTTTTGTTCTCATTTTTTTGAAGGAAAATTGTCTCTCCCATCCCATCTTGTCCAGAGTAAGTTATGTCCTCTCAGAAAGTGTGTAGTTTTATCAAGAATACCATTTGAACTCAGTGACAATAACATGGGCAAAGTACTACTTCGCAGGTGTGCTTTTTCCAGCACAAGGATTATAAGTGGCATGCTCAAAGGATAGAAATACCATTAGAAACATATACAGTGATGTGTCATCATCGTTGCTATAGGCATGCGGCACACAGTGGATTTCAAATACCCCAGCTCATTAGAGCCACTTGGCTATGTTGGTCCTGCGCCCTACTGACTCCCCTTTCATAGCTCTGTGCTTGACACGGAACTGGGGTTCAAGGAACATTTATGGACTGTGTCGAGTGGGTTGTATTGAGCTGTTTAAATCTGACCCCAGAACTTGCTAAAAGGACTTGTCCAAGTTACTCAGCTTCTCTGAGCCTCAGTTTCTCTGTGGGTAATGTTAAAATGATCCCAAATACTCCACATCATTTTAAGGAAGATGAAAATGAGAGGATGTCTAAAGCACTTAGTTCAGTGTCTGGTGAAGCAGGCTCTCAGTGTGTGTTGCTGCTTTTCTTTGGGTTCTTTCAGATATCCAGAACTCATCATGGAGCCCTTTGGACCATGTTTTCAAATCACAATAGGCAAAACACATTAACAGCTACAGACACAATTATGAGCACCTCCATTACCAAAATGGATAATCCTGGAATAAAATAAGAAGTACAATGGTCAGCCTGTATTGTATTTGAGAATTGGAGGACTTTTCTGAAACTATCACAGAAATGGATCATAACCCCAACTCTCCAGGTCCTACTTTGCACATGTTGAGTGATCATCTCAGAGTCTGGATAAAGCTGCCCAACACATAGGTAACTCTACTTTTTTGTGGACTATTATTTCCTGGTAATACACTTCAGGAAAAAGAAAAACAACAATCACATTTCCAGTATAATATTGCATGTATATTGAGGTTATGACCTTTTTTAAAAAAAAGATTTTTCTTATTTATTTATTTATTTGAGCCAGGGAGAGAGAGAGAACACAAGCAGGGGGAGGAGCAAAGGGAGAGGGAGAAACAGACTCCCTGCTCAGCAGGGAGCCCTATGCTGGGCTGGCTCCCAAGATGGTGAGATCATGACCTGAGCCCAAGACAGACATTTAACCAACTGAGTCACCCAGTGTCCCAGAGACTATAAGCTTTGAAATAACTGACCAGGGATCAATCCTAGTTCTACTGCTAAATAGCAGGATATCATCAAGCAAGTTAGTCTTCTTAAACCTCAAGTCTCTCATTTTTAAATTAGGAGTAATTGTTACCCCAGATTGTTGAGAACAGCAAATGAAACATGTATGCAACACATTTATGTAACAGGCTGCCCATTGTGTCTGCTAGACAGTAACTGCTCAATAAATATTTTCTGTCTTCATCATCACCATCAACATTGAGGAAGTATGAGATCTTGATTGGCAAGACACTTTGATATTACTTGGTTTTAGCAGAGTCTGAAAGAAGTTTAAAAATACATTCATTTAACTGATAAAAAGAGACAAAAAGAGGAAAGGAAGTGTGAGAATGTCTAGATCTTGGTGTATTCTGTTTAGTTTTGTCTGACATATGAACCTTTATAACCCAAAATGGAGCAGAGTCCATCAAAAGTTTTCCTGTGCCTCAGAAATCTCCAGAATTGTCCAGAAGTGTCGATGCAATAAGAAAACTTGCCCTTAGACATATGAGTTTGCATGTACATGAGAAGGCAATCCCCACGTAATTGTTATGAACGGTCTATTTTTTTTCATACTCAAAATGTTTTCCATTATAAAATAGTCACAAAATCAAATATTAAAACCAAAGTGGCAAAACAAACAAAACAAAAACACTCAAAAGAATAAACTGACCCCTGCTCACCCACCCTCGACCCCGCACTGACATCCACACAATGATGACAGGACAGTCCCTAGTCCTGCTTGCTCCAACTCTGACTCTGTTCAATCCGCCTTTCCTCCTCCCTCTGTCCCCATCCACTTCTCCTCACTAACAGCCCAGCTGCCCAGATGAGTGAGGAATCACATGGTAACCCTGTTTTTATATTCACTTGACATTCAAAACAGAAAAGAGACAAAGAAAAGAAAACAGAGGCATTGAAAAATATACAGTAATGAGAATGGGCTCCAAGAAGCCAACAATAGTGTCAAGATATGGGACCTCATGGGGCAAAAATGAAGACAACTAAGGGTCCTTAGAGGGACCAATGCCCAGCTGTAGAAAGAGTTTTGGTTTAATCATGTCTGAAGAATGAAGGTCACATAGTATGGAAGGGGCAAAAGTTCAAAGTCATATGTTATCATCCAAAAAGGGATATCACAGGGGAAACTCTTGGCAGTTCACTTTATAGTATTTGGCTGAAAACATTCAAAACCATTTATTGTGGTCTTCGCTGTATTTTTCCAAAGTCATTTCCTATTGATTCAGCACACCAGGAAACCATGGCCGGGTTCACCTTGCCAAGTATGAGTTTCTACTTTGCTGACTGGATAGCATCCAAAAGCCACTTTATACTGGAGAAAATAAGCACCTGGCCTTTGAAAGGAATCATCTGTGTCAGCAAGGAGGGAATGTCTCACAGATTTCTCACCCAATCTGATATTGAGTTATCACTTTCCATCTGACCCTGCAACTTGGACTGTTTGTTACAGCAACTCAGAGACAAGTTCACTACTCTGGGATGGGATGACCCAGTCTTGCTTGCTCTCCTTCCCCACAGGTTCACCAAAGAAATCCCAGCATCCTGGCAAACAAGTTTGTCAAAACCTAAACGCTTTAGAAATGGACCCTGAATGGGAGAATAACACAGCTATGCAATATTCAGACATCCCGGGACGCCTGGGTGGCTCAGTTGGTTAAGCGGCTGCCTTCGGCTCAGGTCATGATCCCAGCGTCCTGGGATCGAGTCCCATATCGGGCTCCTTGCTCAGCGGGGAGCCTGCTTCTCCCTCTGCCTCTGCCTGCCACTCTGTCTGCCTGTGCTCGCTCCTGCTCTCTCTCTCTGACAAATAAATAAATTTTAAAAATAAATAAATAAATAAAATATTCAGACATCCCTTTTGTATAAGATGGTTAATAGCACAGGCTGGTAGGAGACTTAATAGAGGAACTATATATGACATTAAAATGATTTCTGAGTTTCAAGATATTTATCTACAACATAAAGAAAATAATACTTGAACTTTCTACTACACAGGGCAGTTGTGAAGAAGAAAGGAAAATGTACACAAAATTACTATGCAAAGTAGAAAATTGGAGATGATTTTGTTAGCTTAAAAAGAACTGTAAGGTTTGGTTTTTCCAATAGGAAATTTGTCCTTCAGGGACTAAACATTAGAGCAAACATCTTGTTCAAATTCATTTTCCCAGCTTGCTGCTTTCACAGGTAGGAAAAAGAAATAACATAACTTTCTATATTATTTTACTTTTTATAAAACCAGGTAAATGGAGCTGAGTGGACATTTCATTATTCCGTTGGGAAGGGTAGCAGAGCCAATCTATCATTTGGAGGCTCTCTGATGACAAGGCTAGACTAATGACTCAACCTATTTGACAACTGGCAAATGACAGACTTGCCAAAACGAAGGGCTTGAAACATCACAGAAGATCCAACATAAATCTTTGAGACAACTCCAAATCCAAGTTCATCCATTACCGACCATGCCTCCTAAAGCCACAGTATTTGCATTACGCCATTGTAATCACCAGGAGTGCTGTGCTAGGAAAAGAAGGACAGACTGCAACAAATATGTTACTGGAATGGAGCAGAATGGTTGCTTTCCAAGGCATTTTGATTAGTAAGTACAGTCCACAACTCTACGACCTCACCACTTACCTCACTTACGCACCTGCACTTTTACATAGAGTTGCCATCTAAGTATGCAATCTCCACTCACAAACTTTACGAAGGAAGAACTGTGTACTAAACATCTCTTGGTCTTAAGGTTACAAAGGTACCTCGAATCCTGGTGATGGAGACAAATCTTTGTCTTCCACAAGACAGCGGCATTATGTGCAAGGGTTATAGGAACAAAAACTATAGAACTTGTTTCTCCCAGGATATGACAGAAAGTACATGAAAGCCTTCTTAAAGGAAATGCTGTGAGCTGAGCCTTGAAAGATGGGCAGAAGTTGGGCAATAAACAAAGGGGAAGTGAATTGCAGACAGAAATTGTGGAATATGCAAATGTAGGCGACACTAAGGACCTGCCTATGGCAGGTGTAATGTGCAAAGGCAAGTTCGCCCTTATTTTCAGTCATGCCTCTCAAATTTCTCACAGGAAGACTTACTTTCTGAAACGCTGCAAGTGGCTCCTGTGGTGGTGGGGTGAGGAAGGATAGCCAGAAATACGACAAACCTAAAGAATTATTTAAGTCCATTTTTCTGGCTGTGAAGTTTCTGGACACAGGATCAAAAGTGAAGGCTAGTGGCCTCTCGACTGAGGAGCACAGACAGAATATTTGCCGGGAATGAGCTGCTCCACTCTTTGAATCTTGCGGGAAATATTTCTTCCACGATGTTCCTTGTACCTCAGGCTCCACCTGTCTGCTCCTGCATTTGCATCGGGACCTCATTTTATAATCGTGTTCATCCTCTGGCCAGCACTGCCTAGATCATTATTGAAAATGAAAGCAAGGGTGCCTGGGTGGCTCAGATGGTTGAGCATCTGCCTTCAGCTCAGGTCATAATCCCAGAGTCCTGAGATCGAGTCCTACCTCTGGCTCCTTGCTTGCCGGGTGGGGGAGGGCAGTCTGTTTCTCCCCCTGCCCCTGCCTACCCCCCGGCTCGTGCTCTCTCTCTCTCTCTAAAATAAATAAGTAAAATCTTTAAGAAAGCAAGAAAGAAAATGAAAATAAATGACAAAGTCATCCAGGTAAAGGGACCTCCAGGGCTATGGATAGTCTGTGTATATTCAGTGGTAAAAACAATCTGTCCTTTTGCTTTCAGGTGGCCTAAGGAACATGGGCTGACACAGCAGTGACAGTAAGCCTAGAAATATTTCTTAGGAAAAAGGTAAAAATAAAATAAAAAATTTAAAAATACACTTTAGTCGTAAGTGACTTTTGGCCCACCAAGTTCTGGTAAAAATAGTAGATGTGTTATAAAGCACAAATTAATTCCTTCTTGTAGGCTACTAGGGCTATCTGATCCAAGATTCTAAAGCATAACATTATCTGAAAATTGTGATAAAATAATTTATTTCCAACTGATTGGTACCATGGTTTTATGAGTCCTGGTATATGTGATCCTTAGTAAGACTCCATGAGGTGAAGATGTATAGATGGACACAGTATCACTCATTAAAAACTAGTTTTAACATGAAAGGAGAGATTCTTCATTTCTTACAAAAATAAGATAGTTTGGTAGTTTTTCCTGTCAGATGAACATACAAATATGAATTCACTGACTGATGTTAACACATCATTTGCCTAAAACCTTCCTTTGCCCATGCAGAAGACCTTTCAAATTTTCCTCAGGAAAATAAACTTCTAGCTCAAAAGGACCATCTTTGAAATTTGAAAATCCAAACATAAGCTTGTTTCCATGTTCAGGAAGGACTAAAGAGACTTAAAGAACTAATTACTTTTCCAAAAGGTGACATTCGCCCATCCCAGAAAAACAAAGCTGACCACACTATTTTATCTCCAACAGATGGCTAACAACCAAGAGGCCAGTGCTGGCTGCAGCCTTATGGAGAATTGGGCTGAAAACATCACAAAACTGTGTTCGATCCCAGCAATGACAGCCGCAGGCTACAGGAAACGCACACATTTGCTGTCCCTAAACTAACCCTAAGCTAGGCCATCCCTAAGCTCACACTTCCCCTTGTCTGTTTGTCTTCAAATTAATTCACTCTCTAGCTTCTTTGTCTTTCTAAGTTTTGCTGCTCATCAGATGGGGAGGCAGTGCTGTTCAATAGGGTAGCCCCCCAAAGTGAAAGTTCCCAAGGGCACAGATGTTGAATTTGAGAATTTGGTACAGTGTATGCCATTCAGTGGGCACTGAAGGATAATGTTGCTTTCCACCGAAAGTCAACTGTCAGACTCTGGTATATCACAGCAAGAATGTTACTCATAACAATTACTACAAGTAGGATACTGGCAACAATACAGATACCAACAGTTTATGATATGGAAACCAAACATACAAACAAATAAAGAATTAAATGCAGAAAATAATTTGGTAAAGGGGCGCCTGGGTGGCTCAGTAGGTTAAGCATCCAACTCTTGGATTTGGTTCAGGTCATGATCTCAGGGTCATGAGATCGAGCCCTCTGTGGGGCTCTATGCTGCATGTGGAGTCTGCTTAAAAGTCTCTCTCTCTCTCTGTGTCCCAAACCCCATCCATGTGTGTATGCTCTCTCTCTCTCTAACAAATAAATAAGTCTCTTTTGAAAAAAGAAAATAATTTGATTAAGATTAAAGAAATAAAGAAGAGGAACTGATGGTTGTTGTATGCCCTCAGGATTTTCATGCAAACTATCTCAGGAAATGGTCAGTCATAATAGCTAGTGAAAGTTTATGGTGAGCCAGATGGCTAGTTTAAGTGCTTTATTATCATTATCTTTCAGTAGTCATGGCTTCCACAACTCTGTGCAGGACTTCTATTACTATCCCATTTACAACTGATAAAACTAAGCCACAAGACAACTAGATAATCTGCCCAAGATTGCTCAGTTAAGTGACAAGGCTGGATTGTCAAGGCAGGCAATAGAGGTCAGAGCCCACACCCCCAAATCCCCCACAGAGCTATTATTCAGATGAGGATCCTGAGGCTTGGAACAGTGACATATCCCAGGAGGAACTACCAGGAAGGGCACTCAGAATTGAAACTCGGGCCTGCTGCACTCCCACATCCACCACATTCAGTGTAGCACTCCACACAGTGGAGGTGAAGTGGTTTAAGTATTTAATTGTATTACATTATATGTTGCTTAAAAGGGGGTGAAAATATAAACCCTTCATATTAGATTTTTTTTTGTCTTATTAAGCTTCATTCTACAACTAATCAGATATAAAATGAGTAACAGAAATTCTCTTCTAGTCCAAAGGACAATAGGCTTTTATCAGCTGGATGCCAAACCCTAAGTGGTTTTCTCTATGACTTCAGCCAATTAAAATGAAATGGAAAACAACAACAACAACAAGAAACAGTTTGAAGAAATAAAATAAATGCAATTGTTTTCTTTTAAAAAATGGGCAGGGCAAGCTGAGCAGAAAGGATGAAGAAAAAGAGACTCAGTGGAGACCTTCATGGCTCTATTATTTTACCTTTGATACAAAGAATGGAAAAGGGTTAAGAGCATTTTCAATTCAGACTCTCAAACACAAGTCAACACCAGGCAATAGAATCTGAAAATAAGTGAAAGCAATAAAAAGAACAAATGAAAACTAAGCAAGCAAAAAGGGGCAGAATGAGAGGAAGAAGGGTTATTTAGGTAAATTGAGTATGTTCCCAGTCACACAATAGTATCCTGGTGTATAATTTTCTTATTCAGAAGTGTTTCCACAACAGCTGCTGTATAAAGTAAAATGCATTATTCTTTGAACAAGTGAGGCCAAGTCTCTATCCAGTTAATTCCTTCCCTGTTGTGCCTGGGTCACAAGAACATGTTGACATCCCCCAGCTATCATTGCTTGACTGCATCATCTAGATCCTCACCAGAATTTCATTTTCATAAACAATCAACTAAGAACAACAACAAAACCCCGGGGAGTCAACTCTGAATTTTGTTAATCATATGTTGTGAGTGTAGAAATCAACATTATTGCTGTTCTTTCAGTTTCTCAGCCAAGCCTGTCATGTTTCAGGACTCAAGGACTATTCACAGGAGCAGAAATGCCAACACCGTCCAGGAAAGAAACACGTCTCAAAGCTATCAGCATTTTCACTATTGTCAGAAGCAAAATGAATACACCTTTGAGAATTCCTTACCAAAAAAAAAAGGAAGAGAGTTTTATTCAAGACCAATTAAGGACAGCTGCTGCCCAGGACACGCAATCTTCACAAAGGAGAGAGTGCCCCCAAGAAAGAATGTTTAATACAAGATTCTCTGTTTTTTTGTTACATCAAGAGTTACAGATCATCAGGATGAAAGGCATTTCAGAAAATTACAAACTTTGTTTTATGCATTTAGTATGTGCAGGGTTCCAGGCTTTGGAGGTGTGGGATTAGAATTTAGGGAGATTTTTACCCTTATCTTTAATTGAAAGTGTTTCTTTTAGGTTATTTGCTAACGAAGCAGTTGCACAATGTGTGCTCAGGGCAGAAGTAGAGCCCATGCTCTGGAGTTTGGGGAAGTCGTTCTGACCCTAGTAAAAGGATAGCTTCCCAAGGGAACCTAGGAACAGGGCCCCAAAACACATAAAGCTGAAAATGTCCTTCATCAAGGTCTATTTTGAGTCAGAAATGACCATGCATAAACAATTACTAAAACAAATAAGAATCTGTTTTAATACCACTAAACACGACCCATCATTCTACTCTTGCACTTTAAAATGAAGGTGTTATTGGGTCTGATGTACTGGCTGTCATCCGAATATAATACTGGAGACATATTTCTGCCCTAGTGGTTAGTTGGTTGAGTCCTGGATCTCTGCCTCATGGCCATACACATCTCATCACAGCCAGGCTGGCCTTTCAACATCAGCAACCCCACTAACTTTGAGTCTCTACCATGTCTCTTACCTCACATTCCTAAGTGACAGGAGAGAATCCAATGAACACCACACCCCCAACTCTGTATTCTGGGCCTCTGTCCTGCTTCTGGGAATGCCAAGAATAGAGCTTTTTTTAAATAAGATAGTTTCATATTTTCTTTTTTTACTACTGACATCATTGAGAACTGAAAAAAAATCAAGATATTTTAATCCCTGCCTTAGCTTCCATAAAAGTCAGGGAGAAGTTGAAGACCTAGATTAAAATCATGTGAAAATAATGACAAATCCCCACATTAAATTTTTTTTCTACCAAAATAACCTATGTTAAAAGTAATCCAACACAGATTGTGGTAACTCAGCTAAAATGCTCTGGTGTGCTTCTTATATTTGGCAGTAAGAACATATGTGTGTTTTGTGGACACTTGGAAATGTGGACTATAAAAGATGTGTTATTCATTCATTCATTTCTTCATTCATGAAACATAATCCCTTCTAAGTGCCAGACACTGTTCTGGAGTAGAGTACCACAGTGGACAAAACCAATAACTTGGCCTCCTGAAGCACACATTCTAATGCAGGAAGACAGAGGATAATAAGATAAATAAGCAAAAGGTACAGTAAACTAGACTACTATAATTCCTAAGGGAAAAAATAAAAGAGGGAAAGAGAAGAAGTAATGGAAGGAGTAATTTGAAATAAGAGTATGTTTTCTTCTAAATATTCACTAGTTGCATAAATTTATAGCATAATATTCATTTGGAGAGATCCTTTAACAAAGTGACTGTGTATTCTTTCTCTCTCCGTGCCATATGCTGTGGGAAACTTTGAAGTCTCATAGAGATCAAAGATGCAAAATAAGTTTATAAGCAGAAAGTCACATGCTCCAAACTGCTGATGAATTATGAGACTCCTGAAAATAAAGTTTTTCCTACTCTGTTGATCTCTGGATTCTACTAGGAGACAATCTGTTGAAGCCACATTCAGGATCAATTTGCAATGGGGCCTACAATTTTGAAGAGTTGTCAGACTTCTGGTTAACTTTACCTGCTCAAGAAATTTTCACCACTAAGTACTAACCTTGTTAACTAAAACTATAATCTGAGTTTCTCTCTGTATTAACAACAAAAATCTAAAGAAACTCACTCCTTATGGAGACAAATGGTATTAAATCAAGAGTTGCAGTGACATGATGACAGCGTATTTCCATTCCGTCCTTGATTTGTAACTAAGTCCTAGAACTGAAAATAGGGTGCTGTATACTCCATTTTCTAAGGAGAACCACCCAAAATGGGACCATGGATCTCCCCTCAGTATTTTCCAAAGGATAGCACAATCGAGTATGGTCACCTAACACTACAACCCTCCACCCTCAAATCCATAAAATGAGAGTGTTAGGAAAAGGAGGAACATGCCTTGGAGTCCTCAGAGGCCTACAAGTTCTGTTGCCTGGTGACAATTCCCTTTCTTCTGCAAGAACTTCCTTCTCCTCCCACAGGCCAAAACTGTAAAGATTCTGAGTGATTCCATCAGAGTAAAACCATCATCTCATTCCTCTGTTAGCTATCTGCTAAGGCAGTAGGACATGCTGATCTTCCTTTGACTCTACCCAAACAAAGGGAAAAGAGTTGGAAAGAGAGGCAGCCACAGGGCAACCTGCCCTCCCCTTGAGTTCTGGAAAATGTAGCTGGGCTTTAAAAGCTTTGTTGGGGCTTCTTCCAAGGACGCTCAGCTGTACTGTGAGGTGATCTCAGCAGCAGAAGGCTGTGAGTGAAACACTTACGGAGAAACAGTAGAAGAGGTTGGCCAGACCCGGATTCCCCATGTCAAGGATTGTGCA
This sequence comes from Taxidea taxus jeffersonii, assembly GCA_003697995.1. Lineage (NCBI taxonomy): Eukaryota > Metazoa > Chordata > Mammalia > Carnivora > Mustelidae > Taxidea > Taxidea taxus. The sequence goes on along the minus strand of RCUC01156902.1, from coordinate 10,369 downwards.
TAGGGAAAAATTTATAGGATCTGTCCCCCATGACTGAGCCAGGCTTTGAATCCTTGCCCCACTAAGGGCAAGGTTAATCATAGGCATCATAACAACCAAGTAGGAGAGATCCACAAAATGGAGAAAGTTAAACAATGGGATGCTGGCCCTGTTAGCTCTCCCTTCTTCCCACTCCAGCATGGTCAACAGAACCTAGAAGAAGCAGAAGCCCAGAAGTTTGAATCAAGATATGTGTGTGGGACTGGCCTAAGCATTAATACCTAAAAATAACTCAAGAATTATAATATATGTCCAAGATGCCAAAAGAGTACCCACCACTCCATAGAAAAAGTGGTTCAACATTTTATAATTGAAGTGGAGGCTTAGAAAAAAAAATACTCCCCAATGAAAATATGTAACCAGATGCAAGAAAATATGAAATAGAGATGTGCCCTTTGCTTTAAAAACCAGAGCAACATATGTGCCTGACTCATAGAAGGTGCTTATAAGGGGCGCCTGGGTGGCTCAGTGGGTTAAAGCCTCTGCCTTCTGCTCAGCTCATGATCCCAGGGTCCTGGGATCGAGCCCCACATCGGGCTCTCTGCTCAGCAGGGAGCCTGCTTCCTCCTCTCTCTCCTCCTGCCTCTCTGCCTACTTATGATTTCTGTCTGTCAAATAAATAAATAAAAATCTTAAAAAAAAAAAGAAGGTGCTTATAATGTTTTTTGTTGAAAGAATCCATGGATAGGGAAGCTGGGGTGGCTCAGTTGGTTAAGTGTCTTCAGCTCAGGTCATGATCTCCAGGTCCTGGGATTAAGTCCCACATCCGTCTCCTTGCTTACTAGGGAGTCTGCTTCTCCCTCTGCCTGCCTTTCCCCCTGCTTGTATGCTCTCTTCCCCCCGCTCTCTCTGACAAATAAATTAATAAAATCTTAAAAAAAAAAACAAACAAGAATCTATGGATAGGTTGATTTCATCTAAGTAAAATAAGCTAACAGCTGTAGTTGAATAAACATTCTATAAATGCTCCAGTTTATGCTATCTCTACAGTCTGATCCTTCCAACCACAATTCTAATAAATTGCATATATGGGCTGAGAAGTCACAGCTTTCTTTTTAATTGATGAATTTGGCATTTAAAGCATACCTCTTCCAGAATGGCTGTTAGTAGCTGGAAAACTATTGGTGGAGAAAATCTTTTCCAATCAACCCTCGGATCATAACTAGCCATCTCTCTCATACTATAACCAGTTTTGTTCCCAGTCAAGTGCAGAGTATCTGTTACTATAAACACTGGGTGATCCTTTTGAGTTTTCTGAAATACTCTTTAATGCTTCTGGTGATAACCTTTAATTTCAGGAGGGCATCTGCATTTGGTAATACCAACTCTATACAGAAATTTCAATGAGGTATAGTATAATCTAATTCCACACCCATTATCTTATAATTCCAAACCATGAAACACAGAGAGCTACGTGACTTGCCTAAGATCACATAGCCGGGCAGTGAGAAAATTGGGACTATGTTACAGTCGGTCACCTCCCCCTTCTCACTGCTGCCTCCAACTCAGACCAGCACTCCATAGCGTGGAGCCAATGTGGGGAACCTGGCCAAACCAAACAGTTTATATGTAAAAACTGCTAGTTAAATGCCCACCCTTTTGGGGTTCTTCAAACACACATTAAAGAATTATGACAACTTTCTCAAGAGATATTAATCACAGATTCTCACTTAGATTAAATGATATGAAGAAGAATGAATATTCTGGCACCTCTTTTCCAATTTTAATTAAAACAAATTGTGTTCTCTGTCAACTGAATAGATAAAATCTTAAAAAAAAAAAGAATAAAAAATCTTAAAAAAAAAAATTGTAGATGTCTTACAGGCAACCACCCACAAGCCCCTCTTTAGTTTTCACTCCATGATCTAATATTCCAGGATTAAGGATACTCCCCAAAATATCCAGATTATTACAATCTGTTCTTGACTGCAGGAAAAAAAAAAAAGTGATTGAGGCAACTGTGCCTTTTTTTAAGTGTGCAAGGAGAATTTAGGGAAGGGGAGAGTTTGGAAAGCTACTTTTCATGCTCCTGTTACTACACTGATTAGTGGAATAAAAAAGCCCAGCATGGATCTATTCTTCTGGCTTCTCCTACACAAAATCATCAGGTTGCTTTCACCTTGTTTTTCTAAGGTTTCCAAATCAGATTTCATCAAGCTCTATGTAGTCCCAAATCCCCTACAGCACATACCAACATAAATAAATAAACTCCTGCAGATACCCACAGCTTAAGAAGAAAAAGTTTTGAACTAGAGCTTTGCCTTAAATCAAAGGCAGTCTAGGGGGAATTACTGCCACAACTGAGATAAGAAAGTGCATCAGCAGCTCTGCTAATGGAAGCTGTGGGCTTCCTCTGGTTGGTGACACTCCTGTCTCATTTCCCCCAATTAAGCTTCTTTGGCCAAAGACAATGGCTTTGTAAAAGAAAACACAATTTAGGAAGCCATGGTTACTATAACAACTAGCCCAACAAGGTTTCCTTCCTTTAGCAGAAGGATTTAAGAGTTTAATAAGCTCAAACATCACCTTTAGACCCTGAAACTAAATGAGAGGGTCTAGAGAGTTTATCAGTTAATAATGGTGAGGGCCTTGTGCTCGCTTCGGCAGCACATATAATAATGGTGAGGGCCTTAATCACCACGTACTCATAAGTCTTTTTTTTTTTTTAATTTTTTTTAAATTTGTTAGAGAGAGAGAGAGAGAGAGAGAGAGAGCACAGGCAGAGGCAGAGGGAGAAGCAGGCTCCCCGCCAAGCAAGGACCCCGATGTGGGACTCCATCCCAGGACGCTGGGATCATGACCTGAGCCGAAGGCAGCCGCTTAACCAACTGAGCCACCCAGGCGTCCCCTCATAAGTCTTTTTAAGACTAAATTCAATACTGAAAATAGTAGCTAGTTAAGTGCTGTTAGAACACCTCAACAAGCATCCTGGAAGAACTCTTTCAACTTTCTGTAACCCATCCCAAGTGTGACCGGCACAGAGTGTAGAGGAAGGAGCCGATCAAAGCAGATGTACAGCTGAAGCAAAGTTCTAGAGTTGGAATACCTTTATTCTAATGTGAAGAGGGGGTTCTATGGACCATTATCATAGATTTCACAAATCTATTTAGAATTCAGCAAGCAAACAACAGTAATTGCCATTGTAATGTAACAGCTTGTGATATGTTATGGGAAGGCTACAAATTAATAAAAAAAAAGGTCACTTGCCTAAGAGAAATTTCAGTTTACGGGTTGGAAGGAATGCATATAAAAATAAACAAGCACACAAGTGCTGGAAACATGTAAACATTTTCAATTAGGCTCTAGGTTGATGCCTACTAGAGAAATCCTTTGTGGTGGGAACTGTCTTTTGTACTCCTAGTTTTACATAGCAACCTCACTTGTATAACTGGGGAAATGAGCATCAGAACGATGTGCTTGCACAACATACCCTGATTATGGACAGTAAACTCAAATTATTAGCATGTTTTCAAAACCTGAAGCTCTCAAAGAATGGATGGTAAAATGACACTCTTATTCCTAAAGACCTCTTTTAAAAATATCAACAACAACATAAGAATCTATGGAAACATTTTCTAAGCCTCTCAACTTTTTGACCTAACAAAGGGAGCTGAAATGACTTCATTTGGCCCACTGGTAAGATTCTGATTTGGAATAATTTGTGTTCAACTTTGGTACAGCAATGTTTTAAATTTTTTTTTATTTTAAAGCCCCTAGGTGGAATATGATCTCTCCATCTTGCTATAGACTCTATCATTCCCAATTGTTTACAACTGTCCTAAGTCACACATTTATCTTTTACCCGCTAGCCCCATGTAGATATATGAAATTATGATTCCTACCTTGGAGTTACCAACTTCCTTGTGTTCTGGTTTTAAAACCGTATACACATGCACACACAAGATTTGGGGAAATTAGCTGATTGAAAGCTTTACACAATCAAAAATGTTGTATGTTCTTTTAAAAAAAGAGAAAAAGAAAAAGCCTATATAACTAAGGTTGTACTAAGAAATGTCCATTGGCCAGATTTCTAAATTGAAATGAATCACCATTTTCAATTCTGAATTCCAGAAATTAAAATTGAACTTTAACAAATTGGAGTACGGCATGGATATAGAAAGTCTGTAAGTCAAGTTTTAAATGAACATTTGACCAAATCACGGATAGGCAACCTTCAGAAAAAAAGTGTAGTAAAAACTGCAAAGTTGTCATGAAGAAGAATTTATAGATTTGTTCTACTTTACTATATGGAAAGCAGAACTAGGGGTCAGCTGGTTGGCTCAGCTGGTTAAGCATCCAACTCTTGATTTCAGCTCAGGTCATGATCTCAGGGTCATGAGATGGACCCACTTGATTGGGCCCCACACTCAACAGTGAGTCTGCTGGAAATCTCTCTCCCTCCACTTCTCCCCCATGCTCAATTGTGCTCATTCTCTCTCTCTCACTCTCTCTCTCTCTCTAAAATAAATACATAAATCTTTAAAAGAAAAAAAAAGAAAGAAAGCTGAACTGGAACCAAAACTTGGTTATGAAAGTATCAGTTTTAAAAAGGTTTAAATTTGACTCAACATAACTATGAGTGTTTTAATTATGGTTATTCCAATAAGTTGGTGATCCTAGAAAGAATGCATTTCCTCCCCATGCAGCTATTTGAATGAACCTACACACACTACTTTAGTACTTTATAGGCCTTTCCATCAAAATCATTTGGAAATCTTTTAAAATATAAACATATATATGCTCCTGGCCCCATTCCAAACATAGTAAGTTAGAATAGCTGGGGCTAGGGGCACCTAGGTGGCTCAATGGGTTAAAGCCTTTGCCTTCAGCTCAGGCCATGATCTCAGGGTCCTGAGATCGACCCCTGCATTGGGCTCTCTGCTCAGCAGGAAGCCTGCTTCCTCCCTCTCTCTCTGCCTGCCTCTCTGCCTGCTTGTGATCTCTGCATGTCAAATAAATTAAAAAGAATAACTAGTACTAGAATCTGGGGGTCTCCATTAAAACAACTTTCACCAGGATATATGTGATGGTGCCAGTCAAATCAGTGTATGGGTCTTCAGCAGCAGAATAACACAACTACACTGCATGGCCTGCATCATTATGTTCAAGTCTAAAAATTGAAACTCATTTCAAAAACATTCTTCTCCGGGTTCAATGTGCCACCATTGTGGCTCAATGGGTTAAAGCCTCTGCCTTTGGCTCGGGTCATGATCCCGGGGTCCTGGGATGGAGCCTTGCATCAGGCTCTCTGCTCAGCGGGAAGCCTGCTTCCTCCTCTCTGTCTCTCTCTCTGCCTACTTGTGATCTCTATCTGTCAAATAAATAAATAAAATCTTTAAAACAAAACAAAACAAACAAACAAAAAAACCAAAACCATTCTTCTCAAGATCTGCCCTTCAAGAAAGAACAGCTTCTTCTGTACATTTATTTGGATGACCCCAAAAGTCATGCCATCCCTCTGAAATCTCAACTCTTGAAATAAACTGTTGTGTAAGTGATTTAATACCCATAAAACACCAATTATCTTTCAGAAGTTTGTTCCCTCTACCAAGAGAGATTATTTTTTCCTAGGATCCAGGCTTCTCTCTCCAAAAAGTCATTCCTTCATGTCTACATTATTTAGTCTAGATCAGTGTTTCTCAAAATGTGATCCCCAAATGAGAAGTTCAGCATTACCTAGGAACGTAGCTGGAGGGATGCCCAGCATCCTGGCACATAACAAGATTTCCAGGTGATTCTGAGGTGTACTTAGGTTTAAGAACCACAGGCCTAGATTAACAAAAGAGTGGGAGTGGGATGCATCAGCAAGATGGAAAATTTTACCCACTGGCATTCAAAATCCTGCAAAACAGTGGTCCAAGATGGGCACGGACCTTCTAAATCTATTCTCCTTCCAGACCTTCCAGCAGCAGGCACATGATGTGAGACTGATTATTCTCTTGATTCTCCATCAAGAGATCATGAACTCAGAATAAACACAAGTACACGCACAAGCACACACACACACACACACACACACACACACACCCTTTCTAAAGACAGATGTCAACTCTGAAAGACAGAATAAATAAACACTTGAGGATGATAGAAATGTTTTCCAGAAGGCCGTCTAATTTGGAAAGACACAAATCCTCACAGCAGAATCAGTACACCATGTTAACATGCATGAGTACTTATTCCTTCCCTTCATCCCCTACTCTGATTTGTCAACCTCTTGGAACCAGTTGAAACTAATAAAGAGGCCGTTACTTAATAGAGTCTCTCAGAACTGCACAAAAACATGCTCTTTGACTATGAAGTTTCAACTGGTTTAAAATTCTAACCATGGGATGCCTGGGTGGCTCAGTTGTTAATCGACTGCCTTTGGCATAGGTCATGATCCTAAGATCCTGGGATTGAGTCCCTCATTGGGATCCCTGCTCTGGATAGGGTGCGGAGGGGGGAGGCTGCTACTCCCTCTCCCACTCCCCCTGCTTGTGTTCCCTCTCTTGCTGTGTCTCTCTCTGTCAAATAAATTAATAAAATCTTAAAAATAAATAAAATAAAATAAAATTCTAGCCATGACTCATTCTCAACCTATCTCCAACAGCTGAGAAAAAGAGGAAAGAATCTTTATTTGGTCCTGTTTTTGGTTCAATATCGTTATGAACATCATTTGAATGAATGAATGAATTGAATATGACCATACTTCTCTGTGCATGCTTAAATGCTGAAGAAGTCATAGTGCCTCTGTTACACAAGTCTAATCTTTTCATTACACTATTACATTTTACAGAGTGAGAACCTGTCTGCATATAAGAATATAGACACTCATATTTAAGGTAATAGTCATGGGCCATTGGGAAGGAGTTTCTTTCTCTGCATTTTTATGAAGCTTAACTACTTATTTTGATGGAGATTAATGTCCCCTCTATAATTAAGTAGAAACCAAGTATTCAATCACTGTACCTCCCCAATTATCAGTCCATACTTAACTCATCACGAACTTTAGATGAGCCTACTGATAAAGTATCTTCTGAATTAAGATTTCACATTCACAGTGCTCTTAATTATATTTTCTGCTTACTCTTTACTTCTTATGAATTATACTTTGACAACTTAAAATTTTTTCTTGCAGTTAACTTGTGCCAAACTGACAAGATACTATTAAGATGGAAGAATCTTTGGTTGTAATAAAGAGTAAAAGAAAAAAGACAGTTAAAACACATATGTAATGGGGTGCCTGAGTAACTAAGTCAATTAAGGGTCCAACTCCTAATTTTGGCTCAGGGCATGATCTCAGGGTCATGAGATCAAGCCCAATATCAGGCTCTACTCTAGGCATGAGATTACTTAAGAGTTCTCTCCCTCTCCTTCTGCCCTTTTAAAAACAAAATAAAACAAAACAAAAAACATATATGCAACAAGTCTTTGAACCAGATGATTGCTAACATACCATCCAGCTCTAAAATTCTAAGACCCGGTGATATCTAAATAAACATTTTGATTCTTACCATACAGCATGTATTGTATGCCTCTGGTAACTGGCATAAAGAACAAGTAATACGTTTGAAAGACAATAACCTTGGCCACAAAACTGAATGTCAGCCAGCTGAAAGATAAGAGAGAGCACCTGCACAAATAAAAGAAGGCAAATAAAGAGGCTCTGGGACTTCCTTTGTAAAAGACACTCACCATTCATCCTAACTTCATTAGATGATTTCTCTGAGTGTTGCTCCACACCATGATAAAAAAAATAAAAGGGCATTTGGAGTCCACATGAATATTAATTCAACCAAGTGGGTCCCACAGATGTAAATAAAATTGCCACAAACTGGCAAAAAAGTTATCTGAAGAACAGAAATATCATAAAGGACATTTATCTTTTGCCATATTTCACAGAGCAAAAGGAGAGAAATTCTTCTAGTATCACTTAGTTGTTTTTTTTTCTCAGAATGTAACTCTACAAACTTTATTGATAATTATTACACATGGAAGGAAAATTTTACCACTCTTCATGAGCTAGGTGGAACTTTTCGTGTGTGCTTTTCTTCTAACTGGTTCCTGTGTTCCAAGGTGAAGAGGACAGAATGAGAGAAGGTAATGGCCAAGGTAAGTTAGGGTATCAAGATTTGAGAGTAGCATGTAAGAAAGGATTAATGTATTAATTAGAAATAGGTTTCTCTATGAATAACAAAAAATGTAGGATAATACTAGCTTTAAGAACAAATAAAGTTCATTCCTCTCTCAATAGAATATAAGAAGATCCTTTTACTTTGTGGCCCATTTGGCATAATTTCCATTGCCAAATTCACCTGATGGTCCAAGATGGCTACTCCAGCTCTGGTCACTATGTGCTCTCCTCCCCACGTTACAGTGAACATGGGTAAGTAAAAAGAAAAAGACATACCCTCACCCATAAGAACACTCAAAATTTTTCATAAGATCTTAAAAGGTTTTACCACAAGAAAAACCTTTTATAACTATGAATGGTGATATGTATTAACTAGACTTATTGTGATGATTATTTTATAATATATACAAATATTAAGTCATTATATTTACACCTGAAACTAATGTAATGTTATATGTCAAAATTATATCTGTATTTTTAAAAAAAAGGGAAAATAGACAAATTGGATTTATACTGCATTAAAGTTAAAAGCTTTTGTTTCAAAGTACACTATCAAGAAAGTAAAATCACAGCCCACTGAATGGGAGAAAATATTTCCAAATCAGGTATATGATAGTGGTCTAGTATCCAGAATACATAAAGAATTCTTACAACTCAACTATAAAGAGACAAATAATACAACTAAAAACTGGAAAGGGATTTGAATCCAAATCTTTTGATTCAGCAAACAATCTCTTATCAATAAATAGGAGAAAAGATGAGCAACATCATTAGCTATCAGGGAAATGCAATCAAATCCACCATGAGATACCACATCACACCCCCTTAGGTAGCTACAAGCAAAACAATTGACAGTAATACGTGTTAGAGAGAGAGAATGAGAGAGAGAATATGGTACAATGCTAACATTTGGGATTCTGGGTATACAGTATACAGGAATTCTTTGTACTATTCTTAATATCTTTCTCGAGGTTCAAAATTATATCAAAATAGAGAAATAAAAGTAAATAGATAAGTAACACCAGGAATAAGTAAATAAATAACCAGGAATTAGGAAAACAAAAAAGCTTCCCAAAAGTTTCCCAACAGTTTCACTTACATGTCATTGACCAAAATTTAGTCAAATAACCCCTGGGTTACAAAGGAAGTCAAAAATAATCAGTATTCTGGTTGGCCACATACCAATCAAAATTTGGGAATTTCACTACTGAAGAAGAAGGGGAGACCTAGAATGATCATGTAATTTATTTTCCAAACTGAAACTCTATTGAGTTGCATGAAGTTACCATTATTAGTTATGCCAGGATAGCACATATAACCTGGGATATACGGTCACCCTAGGAAGATCAGATATTGGAGCACAGCAAGCAGTTTCTGCTATTGTTAATAATACTGACTGTCATTTTGAAGGCCAAAAATATGTCAGCCATGTAGTATTTTCTTGGCTTTTTACTTATTAATAGAGTAAATAATTTAATGATAACATTAATTATCAAAACAATAGTATGAAGTCAATATTTGCCCCCATTTTAATGGTTAAGAGGTTAATGCTCGAAGAAGTTAATTAATTTGCCCATAGCCATACAGATAGTAAGTATCAAATCTAGGAATGGGACACCTGTGTGGCTCAGTTGGTTAAGCGGCTGCCTTCAGCTCAGGTCATGATCGCAGCGTCCTGGGATCGAGTCCCACATCCGGCTCCTTGCTCGGCGGGGAGCCTGCTTCTCCTTCTGCCTCTGCCTGCCACTCTGTCTGCCTGTGCTTGCTTGCTCTCTCTCAAATAAATAAATAAAATCTTAAAAAAAAAAAAGATTTGCTCTCTCCTTTCCCTTTTAAAAAAAAATCTAGGAATAAAATCATTTCCTTCTGAATCCAAAGTTCTTGGTTTTTCACAGCTCAGATACTACTGATTTATATAAAAAATGGGTTCTCCAGCCCCAAATGCATTATGTTAAGTTAAAAAAAAACCCACATAAAAGTATGTATACAATACGATTCCATGTATATACAATTCAAGAAAAGGTAAAACTAGAGAGATAGGATGCTGATCAGTGATTGTGGAGGGAGGGATCAGAGAGGAGGTTATATGCAAAGAGGCAGGAGGGCAGTTTTGGAGGTGATGGAAATGTTCTCTCATGATTGTGCTGATAATTACCTGATTGAGTTCATTTATGAAAACTCATTGAAATATACAGCCGGTACTTATAAATTTTATTG
>RCUC01156901.1:0-39172 GCA_003697995.1 Taxidea taxus jeffersonii | reverse complement strand
GGATGTGGTGATGGTGGCAGCCAATGGGAAGATTCTGAAGAAGAGACGGTTGAGTTTAAATCAATTCATCACTGATGATGACCTGGAAGTTATTACCAATGATACAGAAGAAGGTAAGAGGTCAAGTGCAAATAATATATCTTTGTTTTCCATTGTTAACCAAATGGAGACAACAGAGCACAGGAGAAAATAAAACCAAGACTCAAGTAACAAGAGGGCAACCAGGCATCGGTCTGGTAACTATAAGGAAGGAAAATTAATGTTTATCCTTCTCCAGTGGGGAGAGAGGACCAGTGACCTGAGTCTACATAATACTTCTCATGGGCTCATTTTGTGGCCATATTGTAAAGATCATGTGACTTTTATCTTTATGGCAGAAAGCAGTTATAAACTGTTAGTGGGTGACCACTTAAAAGCTATATTCCTCCAGATAATAACTACACCTCTTTGGGTAAGCTATTTAACCTTCTTGTGCTTTAGTTTCCTCTACTGTAAAATGGAGATAGATATCAGAGTCCCTACTTGTTGTGAAGATTGAATGAGTCAATACTTGTAAGCTCCTGGACTAGAATAATGCTTAGTACCTAAATACCCAATACACGTTAGGTATTGTCATTACTCCTCCTCCTCCTTACTACTACTACTACCTTTGTTAATACTACCAAAACTGCTACTTCATTAATGGCTGTATTATCTCTACACTTCACAACAATCTTACATTCTCATTTTACATAGGAGGAAACTAAGCTCGGTTACATAAGTCACACAGTATGTAAGTAGGAGAGCTTTACACCAAATTTAGTTATGATTTTAACAGTCAGGTTCATTTTCCCATGCCTCTGCTGTATATGCCTCTACATGAAACATAAACCAAACATTTTTTAAATAAGAGCTTTTTAAGATAACAGGTAAACACTAATACACATTCACCTAGAAAATAGGAAGAAAAAAGAAAATGTAAAAAAGAAAACAAAAACACTAAGAGTTTTGTCACTGCCAAGACTAGAGAAAATACTGAAGTATTTGATTAAGGGTCCATCAGCAAATTAAAGTCTTTTTCATGTACCTACACACATATAAACAAGCATTATTAGGGTTATATGCAATTTTATATTCAGCTTCTTTCACTTAGCAATATATCAAGGGCATTCTTATGGTACCAGGTTTTCAAATTATAAGTAATAGGTAATGAACACCCATACCAATAACATCCATATCATATCTTCATTTTTTTTAAAGATTTTATTTATTTATTTGATAGGCAGAGAGGCAGGCAGAGAGGGGAGGGGAGAAGCAGGCTCCCTGCCGAGCAGAGAGCCCGATTCGGGACTAGATCCCAAGACGCTGGGATCATGACCTGAGCCGAAGGCAGCGGCTTAACCCACTGAGCCACCCAGGCGTCCCCATATCTTCATTTTTATCACCAGTTCCTTAGAATAGATTCCTAGATGTAAAGTTACTCAGAACCATGAGGATTTATGAAGCTGTTGTTATACACCACTGTCCAGAAAGGGGAGTAGACATTTAGACCTGTATGGGACATAAAATTCTTTTTTTTCTCAGTGTATTCATTTGAAAAATGTAGATAGTGAGTGCTAGCAGTCTCTCTATTTTCTTAAAAACCTCCAAACAACCAAAATGAGAATATTTAATAAATAATCTCTTTTTAAAAAATTACCCCCTGAGGAATTAAAGTTTAAAAAGAAGTAAGTAACCATGAGGATAATCCTAGAAACCACTTCTGCTGACAGGGTGACTTCTCTTCTCTCTCAGTTTCTTCACCTGGATTTAAATATTCCTAATCTCCCTTCCATAGCTACTTCTGATGCTTGTATTAGAGCAGATATATCATCTGTGTTTATACATAGACATTAATCTGAGCTTGTGTAATGGCTTTAGAAATCATGAAGCCCAGATCAGCAGCATACAACTTCCGTAGCAATGGAAAATACAACTACATGAGGATCATCAAATCGCAATTCATGCTGAATGACAACCTCAATCAAAGTATAATTCAACAAACAGGGGGAAACTACCTCATGGCTGCCGCATTACAGAATCTGGATGATGCAGGTAAGTGGAGAGCTGTCCTCCTCCCCTCCTCTGAGTTTTGCATTTCTTTCAAACTTTCTGCTTTCAAAATATAAACCTCTCTAGATTCCTAGCTTTGCACAATTCTTCTAGAATAGGATGAAGCACAACAACCCCCCCCCCCCCGTAAAATCGTGGGCAAGGACAGGAGCTTCAGCCAAATCAGGAAGCTCCACAAGAGAGAAGTTTCCAGTCTTTGAGAGCACTGAGTATAAAGCTTTCTGAGGAAGTATCTCCTGCAGTTCTCTCAGCTGTTCTTATCCTTGGTTTTAAAGATGAGGAAACGGACTCTCAGAAATATTAAATGACTTACCCAGATTTACCCAGAAGCCAGTAAGGAGCAATCACTCTCCATTAGAAAGCCTGTTGCTCAAACTTACAAATAACACCAAACTAGAAAAAATCATCACCTTTGAGAACATAGTTGTGAAGCAAAACATGCAATAAGCTGAGAATATGTTCTGGAGGATGAAATTTAGTGTCCAAGAAATTTCATCACACAAATCCAATTTCCATGGTGTACATATTATAGCTTCAGGACATGTCCTCAGTATACAAAATTGGTTTCAGAACTCCAAAGAGGCTACTTTTTAATAAACAAACAGGGCTTTCTGATTGGATATACTTCAGATAACATGCTTTCCACTCCATGACATTTACAAATTATTTTGTGCTGTATTTTTCTACTTAATGTTATTTCACATCAATTTCCCCCACATACTGAAATAGCATATATATTTGCCATGTTTAATGACTAGAATATTCAATCATGTTGCTATGCTGGTCTCTTGGGTTTGCTCTAAGTAACTCTATCGCAAATATCGTTGTATATATAATTTTTTTCCTAAGAGGTTATTTCTTTGGATCATACCCCAAAAATGGAACTCCTGGATTCCTAAGGATAAATAATTATATAGCTCTTATTAAGCATTGTTCTCTAAGGAAAACAACTACTTTTCACTATCACTTAGCAACAGGAGGGTATCAGCTTCCCTAAAACCCTCCATTTTAGGTTATTATGAACTCATGAGCTCAAAAGTTGAGGGGTCTTATCCCATTAATGTAATTACAAGAGAGTCAACAAATAGCCCCCAAGGATTTATTCAACACAGAAAATTCCAGAGACACTAACCAAGTATTTACCTGCCTAGTAAATATGGCAGACATATGAAGGATACAAAGATGTTTAGAATTCCATTCTGGTATTTAAACCATAGTTGGAAACTTAAATACAGATACACACAGACATGCACACACTATTTACACAACACTTGATTTCATTGATATACAATGGATTTACTTTCTTTTTTACTTTTCTTTTTGACAGTGAAATTTGACATGGGGGCTTACACTTCAGAAGATTCTAAACTTCCTGTGACTCTAAGAATCTCAAAAACCCGGCTGTTTGTGAGTGCCCAAAATGAAGGTGAACCTGTATTGCTAAAGGTCAGTCATTCTCGGTCCCCAATTTACCTTCATTTATATCCCAAATGTTTGTGAATGATCCCAATAGGCAGATACCCCTAGCAGAGTAGCACAATCCTCTTCTCTTCCTACCACAGTTTCCACCTGCCCACCTGCCCCACATGATACTTCTCACCTATCCCCAGAGGCACTTTTAGGAAGGATCTATGAGAAAGTAAAATGGAGGTGGCCAGAATAAATAAAAGGTAAATTGCCTTCTTCCTTCTTTTTCCTTACCCTGCCTGACCCTAGCCACCTCCCATCCCAGGGCACCCATTTATTCCACCCATCTTGAACCTTACTAACAGTTACCATCTGACCTATGTGATGGTAGGTATTAGGACAATAGGACCTGATTCCAAGATACTCAAGCCAACTAGGAGCAGAGAGGGTTAATCACCTGCCAATGGGTGCAAAACAAAAAACAAGGAGCCAAGACTCAAATCTTGGCCTTTTGACTCCATTGCCTCTCTCTCTTCACTGGTGTCAGCATTACCCCTCCTCCCAGACCCATCTCCACTACCACCTCCCCCTCAAACATACAGACACACACATGCCCACTATAGCCTTAGACGTTTACTCCTAAGTTACTGGTAAGTAGTGACTCTTATTTAGTAAATGTATAATGCAGACCCCCAACTCCAACCGGGATTTTTGCACGTGCATGTATTTCTCTACCTGGATCAAGTGAGGTAAAAGTGATGTCTACAGACTAGGGCAGTAGCTTCATTCATGAATTCAATCAACAGGCATTATTTATTGAGAGCCTTCTATTTTTCAAACATAGTGCCAATAGCTATGTAGACTGTGGTGAGCCAAAGTCCCCAGCCTCATAGAACTTGGTCTTCTTGGGGACACAGACAGTAGACAAGCCAAACAACCAGCAAAAAGTACAAGATGCTGTAAAGCAAATAAATAGGGTGGTGAGACAGAGAAAAATTTGAGAGTGCTTTTTACATAGAGTTCCCTGTGAGTTGGGATCTGCTGATAGGAAGGAGCATGATGCAAGAGGGCAGATAAGGGTAAGCATCCCAAAGAGAGGGATCTGAGTGCATCTAGGACCTAGAGCATCAAGAGTTTAAATGCCAGTTTCAGAAATCAACAGGAACACTCTAAAACTGGGGCACTGTAGGAAGGAGGAAAGATAAGCAGAGGCTAGTGCTTGCAGAGCCTTGCATTTGGGTTTCATTTGAGGTACAATGAAAAGGCATTAAAGGGTTTCAAATAGGGAAATGTCCTAACTTCACTTATATTTTCTAAAATGGAGACTAGATCAGCAGGAAGACAATGGAGAAAGCAAAGAGCTTAACTGGGTGGTAATGGTAATAGTCATGGGAGTGGGGGTAGTGTGAGGCAGATAGAAATAAGTAGACAGAACTGGTTAGATGTCAGGGACAGAATCAACAGGAGGGAGGGGAGAAAATACATTTACTGAGATTGGAAAAAACTAGGAGAGGAATGGGTTTCGGAAATAAATTCCTTGTTGACATTGAAAACTCTTGTTGACAAGGAAAGCTCAAAAGGATAATTAGTTGCTTCAGATTAAAAAGAACACAAAAGAAGCATCTCAAGTTGAAATGTGAATTTCACTTTTCCATGAAAGTATTGTTATTCTATTCATACTCAAAAGTATAGTACAGCCTAAAAAGATCACAATTGTCAAAAACTATATTGTAAGGAGTCAGCTGCTAAAATACTTGGAAGGGGGCAGGAGGGTAAACTTTTAAATGTTGGCTTAAATATGGAGGAAAACATCTCTAATGATAAATTATTTTCCCAAAGATATGAACTGCACACCTAGTGGTCAAATGTTTAGAGGTCTCAATTGCTAGTGTTCAGGTTTTATGCAAAGTGCTTTGTGCTTATGTTGAAGGCAGGACAAGAACAATATTTTTATTCTACCTGCCACGATATAGTGAGACACTACTGTCATTGGCAATCCATGACTAATTTGGATTTCTTTCCAGTTAAGTAAGGAAATTAACTATTATGTGCAGACTGGGCTATACATCTAATAGGCATGTAATAAATGCTTGCTGCATGAACAAATGAAAGAAGAATCTATATCATCATGTTACAGAGTCAGTGTCCTAAAGTGCTGTATTTCTCACAAAGGCCAAATGTCCAGAGAGTGCACTTCAGTTCTTTGTCTGGAATCTTGTTCTCTAACATATCTCTGTTCTTCTTATCATAGGAGATGCCTGAGACACCCAAAACCATCAGAGATGAGACCAACCTTCTCTTCTTCTGGGAACGTCACGGCACGAAGAACTACTTCACATCAGTCGCCCAGCCAAAGTTGTTCATTGCCACACAGGAACGAAAACTGGTGCACATGGCAAGAGGGCAACCCTCTATCACTGACTTTCAGATACTGGAAACCCAAACTTGACTGTGGGGTCTACTTACTTGTGAATTGTTGACAGTCCTTATGTACTATGTACATGGAGGAGTCAAATCCTTTACTCTTAGTCACTTGCTAAGCATGTGCTGAGCCTTTGTAATTCCAAATGAATATTTACTCTCTTTGTAAGAGAGTGAGCAAGGTCTAATGCAAACAACACTAATATATAATGTTATTTGTTATTTAAGAATACCCTATAATTTGCAAACTAGCAATCAGTTTAATTATTAATCTTCATAACAATCTTGGGAGGACTGGGGCTACTGACTATGGCTACCAAAAAGATTCTACCCATATTATAGATTGGTTAAGTAACTGAGGCATTAGAAAACTAAATACCCACAACAGCAGTTGGAATGAGAAGCCATACGCCTAGGATTTCATTCCAACTGTTTACCTTTAAGTTGCTGATGGACCCTTAATCAAATACTGTAAGTTTCTGGGACCTCAGTTTGATCATCTTTAAAACGGATACTTATATCCTTCCTGCCTCAACAGTATTTTATGCTAATCAATGAGATCAGTTTAATAAAATACTTCTTGAGTGAAACTACTGAGCCTTAGGGAAGAAAAGCTTATATATTTATTATCATTTATGTATACATATATTTATAAATATATTTTTATTATAAAAATGATATTATATTTATGGCAATTCCTTAACAGTTATCCTTAACAATAGTAAAGTACTTTTTAGGCTAAATGAGTTTGACTTAGTTAAACTACAGACTTTGGTCCGAGTCCTGCTTTTTGTAGTATGTGGAAACCCTGTAATTATGATAATAAATTTATATTAATACTTTATGGTGATAATTAACCTATCCTTCACTCCTCTGCTTTTAAATTTGCTTTAGCTTTCTTGTATCATTCAATTTCACCTGCTATCAAGTCTTACTAGCTAAAATAGGATAAGCTTAGCTTTGGTAACCATGAGACAACTGTAAATCTTTCTTTTCTGGAATGTAAGTAACATTCCTCCTAAGTTCTCAAAGTTGTGATCAAACTACAGCAATTTCTTTCACGAGTACTTTGTAGTTTTCTGAGTACAGATTCTTTGCCTCTTTGGTTAGGTTTATTCCTAGGTATCATATGGTTTGGGGTGAAATTGTAAATGGGATTGACTCCTTAATTTCTCTTTCTTCTGTCTTGTTGTTGGTGTATAGAAATGCAATGGATATCTGTGCTTTGATTTTATATCCTGACAATTTACTGAATTCCTATACAAGTTCTAGCAGATTTGGAGTGGAATCTTTTGGGTTTTCCACATGAAGTATCATATTGCCTGCAAAGAGTGATAGTTTGACTTCTTCTTTGCCGGTCTGGATGCCTTTAATTTCTTTTTGTTGTCTGATTGCTGAAAGAATGGTTGATGAAATAAATTGAGGAAGGCACATAGAAATGGAAAAATGTTCCATGCTCATGGATTGGAAGAACAAATATAGTGAAAATGTCTATGCTACCTAAAGCAATCAACACGTTTAATGCAATCCTTATCAAAATACCATCCTTTTTTTTTTCAAAGAAATGGAACAAGGAATCCTAAAATTTATATGGAACCAGAAAAGGCCTCGAATAGCCAGAAGAATATTGAAAAAGAAAGCCAAAGTTGGTAGCATCACAATTCCAGACTTCAAGCTTTATTACAAAACTGTCATCATCAAGACAGTATGGTACTGGTACATAAACAGACACATAGATCAATGGAACAGGATAGAAAGCCCAGAAATAGACCCTCAACTCTATGGTCAACTAATCTTCGACAAAGCAGGATAGAATGTCCAATGGAAAAAAGACAGTCTCTTCAACAAATGGTGTTGGGAAAATTGGACAGCCACATGCAGGAAAATGAAACTGGACAATTTCCTTACACCACACATGAAAATAGACTCAAAATGGATGAAGGACCTCAATGTGAGAAAGGAATCCATCAAAATCCTTGAGGAAAGGGGCACCTTGGTGGGTTAAAGCCTCTGCCTTCGGCTCAGGTCATGATCCCAGGGTCCTGGGATTGAGCTCCGCATTGGGCTCTCTGCTCAGCAGGGAGCCTGCTTCCTTCTCTCTCTCTCTCTCTCTCTCTGCCTGCCTCTCTGCCTACTTGTGATCTCTATCTGTCATATAAATAAATAAAATCTTAAAAAAAAAATCCTTGAGGAAAACATGGGCAGCAACCTCTTCGACCTCAGCCGCAACTTCTTCCTAGGAACATCGCCAAAGGCAAAGGAAGCAAGGGCAAAAGCAAGGGCAAAAATGAACTATTGGGACTTCATCAAGATCAAAAGCTTTTGCACAGCAAAGGAAACAGTTAACAAAACCAAAAGACAACTGTCATAATGGGAGAAGATATTTGCAAATGACATATCAGATAAAGGGCTAGTATCCAAATCTATAAAGAGCTTAGCAAACTCAACACCCAAAGAACAAATAATCCAATCAAGAAATGGGCAGAGGACATGAATAGACATTTTTGCAAAGACATCCAGATGGCCAACAGACATATGAAAAAGTGCTCAACATCACTCAGTATCAGGGAAATACAAATCAAAACCACAATGAGATACCACCTCACGCCAGTCAGAATGGCTAAAATTAACAAGTCAGGAAATGACAGATGCTGGCGAGGATGTGGAGAAAGGGGAACCCTCCTACACTGTTGGTGGGAACGCAAGCTGGTATAACCACTCTGGAAAACAGCATGGAGCTTCCTCAAAAAGTTGAAAATAGAGCTACCCTATGACCCAGCAATCACACTACTGGGTATTTACCCTAAAGATACAGATGTAGTGGGGCACCTGGGTGGCTCAGTGGGTTAAGCCTCTGCCTTCGGCTCAGGTCATGATCCCAGGGTTCTGGGATCAAGCCCCGCATCGGGCTCTCTGCTTGGCAGGGAGCCTGCTTTCCCCTCTCTCCCTGTCTGCTGCTCTGCCTACTTGTGGTCTCTCTGTCAAATAAATAAATAAAATATTAACAACAACAACAACAACAAAAAGATACAGATGTAGTGATCCAAAGGGGCATGTGCACCCAAATGTTTATAGCAGCAATGTCCACAATAGCCAAACTATGGAAAGAACCTAGATGTCCATCAACAGATGAATGGATAAAGAAGATGTGGTGTATATACACAATGGAATACTATGCAGCCATCAAAAGAAATAAAATCTTACCATTTGCAACGACTTGGATGGAACTAGAGATTATTATGCTAAGTGAAATAAGTCAATCAGAGAAAGACAATTATCATGCGATCTCCCTGATATGAGGAAGTTTAGAGGCAACACGGGGGATATGGGGGGTAGGAAAGGAAAAAATGAAACAAGATGGGATCAGGAGGGAGACAAACCGTAAGAGACTCTTAATCTCACAAAACAAACAGGGTTGCCAGGGGGAAGGGGGCAGGGTTAGGGTGGTTGGGTTATGGACACTGGGGAAGGTATGTGCTATGGTGAGTGCTGTGAAGTGTGTAAACCTGGCGATTCAAAGACCTGTACCCCTGGGGCTAATAATACATTATATGTTAATTTAAATAAAAAGTTATATTTTTAAAAAAATCAAAAGGATCCATTTGGAAAGCATGGATACAAGATATATTGAATTGGAAAAAGTTAAAGTCAAGGGGCCTTGAAATGAGATATGGGAAATAATGGGAAAGGAGTAGTCCAAGTGACTCTGTTTCCTGGTATAGAGAATGAGTGAGCAGTGGTGTCTTATGTAGGTAACTGTGGTAGAAATATATGAATGTATGAAGTAGTGGCATATGACAGACCACAGGGTGGGGGAGCCTCCATCACCTGGCTACCGGCCAGTGATAGATCAGTGGAGCACAAAATCAGGACTTTGAGAAATCTGCTCCACTGAGGGATGTAGTTCCAGTGACTAAGCAGGGGGTGGAACGCTCTCTGGGATAGCACCCTCGGGGTCACAGAAAGACTGGGCGTGCCTGAGTGTGGCAGAGCTCCCAAGTATCTGATTGGGGAAGCCAGCTGCAAAAACAGAGCCAAGGAGTGGGCTCTCAGCTTGGGTTGCCATAAACCATGATCCACGGCACAGTTAGGCCACTACTCTTCAATCAGGGACCCAACAAGCAGCAGATCCAGGAGTGACATGGGAGCACACCACAGGAATCTGCTGGGTCTGGAGACTCCAAACAGGGGGGCACCTGGGTGGCTCAGTGGGTTAAAGCCTCTACCTTCGGCTCAGGTCATGATCCCAGGGTCCTGGGATCTAGCCCCGCATCAGGCTCTCTGCTCGGTGGGGAGCCTGCTTCCTCCTCTCTCTCTGCCTGCTTGTGATCTCTCTATGTCAAATAAATAAATAAAATCTTGGAAAAAAAAATTCCTTCCCTGGAGACTCCAAACAGGGTCGTGTGCCAGAGACAGATATGGTCAGTCACAGGCTGGGTGAGCACAAAGTGTGGCTCACTAAGGAGTGGGGCGCAAGGTTTCAACTCCTTCAGGCCAGAGATTGGGAGACCGCCATTTTCATTCTCATCTTCCAAAGCTGTACGGAAAGCTTTCACAGAACAGAAGCTACCGAAAGCAAACCCAGCCAGATTACTTAGCCTAGCCCCTGGCAAGGGTGGGGCAATTCCACCTCAGGCAAAGACATTTGAGAATCACTGCAACAGCCCCCCCACAACAAGATCAGCAAGAACATCGAGCCAAGACCAAGTTTACCAATCAGTGAAAACTGCAAAACTTCAGCGCTAGGGAAATACATCATACAGAATTCATGGCTTTTTTCCCCATGATTCTTTAGTCTTTCAAAGTTATTCTTTTCTGTTTTGTTTATCTTTTCTTTTTCTTTTTTTAAATTTTTCTTTTTTCTTATTTTAACCAACATCTTACCTTATCAATTCCTTTTTTTTTTTTTGCGATCATTCTTTTTTTTTTGGCTGCATTTTTTTTATTTAAGCTTTATTTAAACATATAATGTAATCCCACCACCCTCTCCCTTATCAATTCCTTTTTTAAAATCTTTTTTAATTTTCATTTTTACAGTCATATTCTATCCCTTCATTGTATTTAACCTTATTTTTTGTATATATATAAGTTTTTCTTTCTTTAAAAGTTTGGGATACGGTTTCTTCTAACAGACCAAAATATACTCTAAATCTAGTGCATGCCTTTGTTCTAGTCTCCCACCTGATCACATTCTTTTTTTTTTTTATTTTTTTCTTTCTTTTTTCAACCAACTTCTTATCTTATCAATTCCTTTTTTTAAATCTTTTTAAATTTTCATCTTTATAGTCATATACCACTACTTCATCATATTTACATTTATTTTTGTATATATATGTTTTCCTTTCTTTAAAATTTTGGGATGCAGTTTCTTCTAACAGACCAAAATACACCCAAAACCTAGTGTGTGGTGGATCTGTTCTATTCACCAGCCTGATCATATTCTCTTTTTCTTTTTCTTTTTTTTTTTCCTTTCTTTCCCCCCAGTTTCAGGTCTCTTCTGATTTGTTTAGGGTATATTTTTCTGGGGTTTTTGTTACCTTTTTAGCATTTTGTTCTCTCATGCATCTATTCTTCTCTGGACAAAATGACAAAATGAAAGAACTCACCTCAAAAAAGAAAAAAAAAAAAAAGAACAAGAAACAGTACCAACTACCAGGGACTTAATCAATACAGACATTAGTAAGATGTCATAACTAACATAACTAGTAAGGTGTCATAATCATTCAGAATGATGATTATAAAGATAATAGCTGGGCTTGAAAAAAGCATAAAAGATACTAGAGAATCTCTTTCTGGCAAAAAAAAGAACTAAAATCTAACCAAGTTGAAATCAAAATGGCTATTAATTTTTAAAAAGGCTATTAATGAGGTGCAATCAAAAATGGAGGTTCTAACTGCTAGGATAAATGAGGCAGACAAGAGAGCTAGTGATATAGTAGACCTAATGATGGAGAATAAAAATGCTGAGAAAGAGACAAACAACTACTGGATCATGGGGGAGAATTCAAGAGATAAGTGATACTGTAAGACAAAACAAAATTAGAATAATTGGGATCCCAGAAGAAAAAGAAAGAGAGGGTGCAGAAGTTATATTGGAGCAAATTATAGCAGAGAACTTCCCTAATTTGGAGGAAGAAACAGGCATCAAAATCTAGGAGGCACAGAGAACCCCCTTCAAAACAATAAAAATAGGTTAACTCTCATCATCTACTAGTAAAACTTACAAATCTCAGAAACAAAGAGGAAATCCTGAAAGCAGCTTGGGACAAAAGGTCTATAACCTACAACAATCTATAACCTACAACAATAGAAATACTAGAATGGCAACAGACCTATCCACAGATACCTGGTAGGCCAGAAAGGACTGGTGTTATGTATTCAGAGCACTAAATGAGAAAAATATGCAGCCAAGAATACTAATCCAGTTAGGTTGTCATTGAAAATAGAAGGAGAGATAAAAAGCTTCCAGGACAAACAAAAACTAAAAGAATTTGCAAACACCAAACCAGCCTTCCAAGAAATATTGAAAGGGGTCCTCTAAGCAAAGGAGAGCCTAAAAGTGACATAGACCAGAAAGGAACAGAGACAATATACAGTAACAGTCACCTTACAGATAATACAATGGCACTAAATTCATATCTTTCAATAGTTACCCTGAATGTAAGTGGGCTAAATACCCCAATCAAAAGCCATGGGGTATCAGAATGGATTAAAAAAAAAACACACACACAAGACCCATCAATATGCTGTCTGCAACAGACTCATTTTATTTTTTTTTAAGATTTTATTTATTTATTTGACAGACAAAGAGGCAAGCATGGAGAGAGAAGGGGAAGCAGGCTCCCCACTGAGCAGAGAGCCCAACACAGGGCTTGATCCCAGGACCCTGAGACCATGACCTGAGCCAAAGGCAGAGGCTTAACTCACTGAGCCACCCAGGCACCCCTGCAACAGACTGATTTTAGACAGTGACACCTCCGGATTTAAAGTGAGGGGGTAGAAAACCATTTACCATGCTAATGAACATCAAAAGAAAGCTGGTGTAGCAATCCTTATATCAGACAAATTAGATATTTAAACTGAAGACTATAATAGATGAGAAAGGATACTATATCATACTTAAAGGGTCTGTCCAACAAGAAGATCTAATAATTTTAAATATCTATGCTCTTAACACGGGAGCAGCCAATTACCTAAACCAATTAATAACAAAATCAAAGAAACACATCAACAAAAATACAATAATAGTAGAAGACTTTAACACCCCCTCACTGAAACGAACAGATCATCTAAGCAAAAGATCAACAAGGAAATAAAGGCTTTAAATGACACACTGGACCAGATGGACATTCCAGATATATTCAGAACATTCCATCCCAAAGCAACAGAATACACAGTCTTCTCTAGTGCACATGGAACACTCTCCAGAATAGATCACATCCTGGGTCACAAATCAGCTCTCAACCAGTACCAAAAGACTGGGATCATCCCTGCATATTTTCAGACCACAGTGCTTTGATACTAGAACTCAGTCACAAGAGGAAATTTGGAAAGAATTCAAAGACATGGAAGCTAAAGAGTATCCTACTAAAGAATGAATAGGTCGACCAGGAAATTAAAGGAGAATTTTTTTTTAAAGGATTTTCTTATTTTATTTTTATTTATTTATTTATTTATTTATTTTATTTGACAGACAAAGATCACGAGTAGGCAGAGAGGCAGGCAGAGAGAGAGAGGAGGAAGCAGGCTCCCCAGCAAGCAGAGAGCCCGATGTGGGGCTTGATCCCAGGACCCTGGGATCATGACCTGAGCCGAAGGCAGAGGCTTTAACCCACTGAGCCACCCAGGTGCCCCTAAAGGAGAATTTTTAAAATTCATGAAAACAAAACTGTTAAAAATCTTTGGTATGCAGCAAAGGCATTCTTAAGAGGAGAGTATATAGCAATACAAGCCTTTCTCAAGAAACAAGAAAGGTCTCAAATACACAACCCAACCCTACACCTAAAGGGGCTGGAGAAAGAACAACAAAAAAAGTCTAAGCCCAAGAGAAATAATGAAGATCAGAGAAGAAATCAATGAAATAGAAACCAAAAGAACAGTACAACAGATCAAGAAAAGTAGGAGCTGGTTCTTTGAGAGAATTAATAAAAATGATAAACCCCCAGCCAGACTTCTCAAAAAGAAAAGAGAAAGGACCCAACTTAATAAAATCATAAGTGAAAAAGGAGAGATCACAACCAATATCAAAGAAATACAAACAATTATAAGAACATATTATGAGCAACTATATGCTAGCAAATTTGACAATCTGGAAAAAAAACGGATGCATTCCTAGAGACATTTAAACTACCAAAACTGAACCAGGAAGAAAGAGAAAGCTGAACAGACCCATAGCCAGTAAAGAAATTGAAGCAGTCATCAAAAATCTCCCAACAGGGGCTCCTGGGTGGCTTAGTGGGTTAAAGCCTCTGCCTTCAGCTCGGGTCGTGATCTCAGGGTCCTGGGATTGAGCCCCGCATCGGGCTTTCTGCTCAGCAGGGAGCGTGCTTCCTCCACTCTCTCTCTCTCTCTCTGCCTGCCTCTCAGCCTACTTGTGATCTTTGTCTGTCAAATAAATAAAATCTTTAAAAAAAAAAATCTCCCAACAAACAAGATCCCAGGGCCAGATGGCTTCCCAGGGGAATTCTACCAAACATTTAAAGAAGAATTAATACCTATTCTCCTGAAACTGACCCAAAAAATAAAAATGGAAGGAAAATTTCCAAACTCATTTTATGAGGCCAGCATTATTTTGATCCCAAAACCAGACAAAGACCCCATCAAAAAAAGAATTATAGACCAATATCCCTGATGAACATGAATGCAAAAATTCTCACCAAAATACTAGCCAATAGGATCCAACAGTATATTAAAAGGATTATTCGAGGTGCTTGGGTGCCTCAGTGGGTTAAGCTGCTGCTTTTGGCTCAGATCATGATCTCAGGGTTCTGGGATTGAGCCCCGCATTGGGCTCTTTGCTCAGGGGGGAGCCTGCTTCTCTCTCTCTCTCTGCCTGCCTCTCTGCCTACTTGTGATATTTCTCTGTCAAATAAATAAATAAAGTCTTTTTTAAAAAAAGGATTATTCACTGCAACTAAGTGGGATTTATTCCTGGGCTGCAGGTTTGGTTTAACATAAGCAAATCAATCAATGTGATACAATACATTAATAAAATAAAAAACAGGATGCCTGGGTGGCTCAGTTGGTTAAGCAGCTGTCTTCGGCTCAGGTCATGATCCCAGCATCCTGGAATCGAGTCCCACATCCAGCTCCTTGCTTGGCGGGGAGCCTGCTTCTCCCTCTGCCTCTGCCTGCCTCTCTGTCTGCCTGTGCTCGCTCGCTCTCTCTAACTAATAAATAAATAAAATCTTAAAAAAATAAAATAAAATAAAATAAAAAACAGGAACTATATGATACTCACAATAGTTGCCAAAAAAGCATTTGACAATGTACAGCATCCTTTCTTGATCAAAACTCTTGCTTCCCTGCCTATTTGTGATCTCTGTCTGTCAAATAAATAAATAAAATCTTGAAAAAAAAACTCTTCAAGGTGTAGGGACAGAGGGTACATACCTCAATATCATCAAAGCCATCTATGAAAAACCCACAGCAAATATCATTATCCATGGGGAAAAACTGAGAGCTTTCCCACTAAGGTCAGGAACATGGCAGGGATGTCCATTATAACCACTCTTATTCAGTGGTTATATGTTCTAGTAAAATCCTAGCCTCAGCAATCAGACAACTAAAAGAAATAAAAGGCTTCCAAATTGGCAAAGAAGAAGTCAAACTCACTCTTTGCAGATGATAGGATACTTTATGCAGGAAACCCAAAAGACTCCACCCCAAACCTGTTAGAACTCATACAGGAATTCAGTAAAGTGTCAGGATATAAAATCAATGCACAGCAATCTGTTGCATTTCTATAAAACAACAACAAGACAGAAGAAAGAGAAATTAAAGAGTCAATCCCCTAGAGTTGCACCCAAAATCATAAGATACTTGGGAATATGGGGTGCCTGGGTGGCTCAGTGGGTTAAAGCCTCTGCCTTCGGCTCAGGTCATGATCCCAGGGTCCTGGGATCGAGCCCCACATCGGGCTCTCTGCTCCTTGGAGAGCCTGCTTCCTCCTCTCTCTCTGCCTGCCTCTCTGCCTACTTGTGATCTATGTCTGTCAAATAAAGAAATAAAAATCTTTAAAAAAAAAATAAAAATCAAGCCTCTGCCTTCGGCTCAGGTCATGATCCCAGGGTCCTGGGATCGAGCCCCATATCGGGCTCTCTGCTTAGCGGGGAGCCTCCTCTCTGTCTCTGCCTGCCTCTCTGCCTGCTTGTGATCTCTGTCTGTCAAATAAATTTTTAAAAATCTTTAAAAAAAAAAAAGATTCCTGGGAATAAATCTAACCAAAGAGGCAAAGGATCTGTACTCAAAAAACTATAGAGTGCACATGAAAGAAACTGAGGTAGACACAAAGAAATGAAAAAACATTCCACGTTCATAGATTGGAAGAACAAATATTGTGAAAATGTCTATGCTACCTAAAGCTATCTATACATTTAATGCAATGCCTATCAAAACACCATCCATTCTTTTCAAAGAAATGGAACAAAGAATCCTAAAATTTGCATGGAACCAGAAAA
This sequence comes from Taxidea taxus jeffersonii, assembly GCA_003697995.1. Classification (NCBI taxonomy): domain Eukaryota; kingdom Metazoa; phylum Chordata; class Mammalia; order Carnivora; family Mustelidae; genus Taxidea; species Taxidea taxus. The sequence continues at coordinate 22,574 of RCUC01156901.1, read as the reverse complement.
GACTCCCAATAGCCAGAGGAATGTTGAAAAAGAAAACCAAAGTTGACAGCATCATGATTCTGGACGTCAAGCTCTATTACAAAGCTGTAATCATCAAGACAGTATGGTACTAGCACAAAAACAGTCACATAGATCAATGGAATAGAATAGAGGGCCCAGAAACGGACCCTCAACTCTATGGTCAACTAATCTTCAGCAAAGCAGGAAAGAATGCCCAATGGAAAAAAGATAGTCTCTTCAACAAATGGTGTTGGGAAAATTGGACATCTACATGCAGGAGAATGAAACTGGACCATTTCCTTATACGACACACAAAAATAGACTTAAAATGGATGAAAGATCTCAATGTGAGACAGGAATCCATCAAAATCCTTGAGGAGAACACAGGTAGCAACCTCTTCCACCTCAGCCACAGCAACTTCTTATAAACATTGCCAAAGGCAATGGCAAGGGCAAAAATGAACTATTGGGACTTCATCAAGATCAAAAGCTTCTGATAAATAAAAATTTTTTAAAAGTGGGGGGCGCCTGGGTGGCTCAGTGGGTTAAAGCCTCTGCCTTCAGCTCAGGTCATGATCCCAGGGTTCTGGGATCAAGCCCTGCATCGGGCTCTCTGCTCAGCAGGGAGCCCGCCTCCTCTCTCTCTGCCTGCCTCTCTGCCTACTTGTGATCTCTGTCTGTCCAATAAATAAATAAAATCTTTAAAAAAAGCTTTTGCACAGCAAAGGAAACAGAATAAAATCAAAAGACAACTGACAGAACGGAAGAAGATATTTGTAAATGATGTATCAGATAAAGGGCTAGTACCCAAATCTATAAAAAACATACAAACTCAACACCCAAAGAACAAATAAACCAATCAAGAAATGGGCAGAGGACATGAACAGACATTTCTGCAAAGAAGACATCCAGATGGCCAACAGACACATGAGAAAATGTGCTCAACATCATTCAGCATCACGGAAATACAAATCAAAACCACAATGAGATATCATCTCACACCAGTCAGAATGGCTAAAATTAACAAGTCAGGAAATGACAGGTGCTGGCGAGGATGCAGAGAAAAGGGAACCCTCCAACCCTGTTGGTGGGAATGCAAGCTGGTGCAGCCACTCTGGAAAACAGCATGGAGGTTCCTCAAAAAGTTGAAAATAGAGCTACTCTACGACCCAGCAATCACACAACTCGGTATTTACCCCAAAGATACAAATGTTGTGATCCAAAGGGGCACATGTACCCCAAGGTTTATAGCAGCAATGTCAGTAGCCAAATTATGGAAAGAGCCTAGATGTCCATCAATAGATGAATGGATAAAGATGTGGTATATATACAATGGAATATTTTGCAGCCATCAGAAAAAAATGAAATCTTGCCATTTGCAAGGAAATGGATGGAACTAGAGGGTACTATGCTAAGCGAAATAAGCCAATCAGAGACAATTACCATATGATCTCATTAATATGAGGAATTTGAGAAACAAGACAGAGGATCATAGGGGTAAGGGAGAGAAAAACGAAACAAGACAAACCCAGAGAGGGAGACAAACCATAAGAGACTCTTAATCTCAGGAAACAAACTGAGGGTTGCTGGAATGGAGGGTGTTGGGAGGAATGGGATGGCTGGGTGATAGACATTGGGGAGGGTATATGCTATGGTGAGTGCTGTGAATTGTGTAAGACTGATGAATCACAGACCTGTACCCCTGAAACAAATAATATATATGTTAATTTAAAAAAAAAAAACCAATAAGGGGCGCCTGGGTGGCTCAGTGGGTTAAAGCCTCTGCTTTCGGCTCAGGTCATGATCCCAGGGCCCTGGGATCCAGCCCCGCATCAGGCTCTCTGCTCGGCAAGGAGCCTGCTTCCCCCCCCTCTCTCTGCCTACTTGTGATCTCTCTCAAATAAATAAATAAAATCTTAAAAAAAAAAAAACAATAAAAATGACAAGCTGAATACTTAAAAAAAAAAAAAAACCTACCTAGCTTTCTTTCCACACTTTGTGTCCCACAAAATAGTCCCTCAACTATCCAAAGAATGTAGAAAAGGGTGCAGAACTGGCCTATGTTATTCACGGTGGGACCAATTAGCAAGAGGCTTATTTGAGCTCATTTTAAATAAAGTTTCATGATAATCAGTGCCTTCTAATAAGGTAAGGCAATTCCCTGACACCAGCAATATTCCTGCAAAGATGCAATACCTAATGGGATCTATAGAATACTCTAGCACTGGGTGGGAGATCAGGCAAGATAATTTGAAATCCATTCAATTACTAAGATTCCATAAAGACCAACAGAACTCCCTCTGCTTTTCTGAAACTGTCTGTAAACGAGCCCCTTTCTTACTCATTAACCAAAAAGGCTCTTGCCTAGCTGCTAGTGTTAACCATTAGGAAGGCTCGTGGTCCTCGACAGAGTCCAAAATTTTCATTAAAATAATTGTCAATTGTTGTATTTGAAGTGTATTTGTATATAATTAAGGTAAATGTCAAAATGCATAAATCCAGAAACCTCTGTATGGCTCCCTGCTAAACTCCCCACTTGACGCCAAAGTGAAGAACTGCTCTGACAGCTTCATGCCCAGCTGAGTGCCCAACTGGTGAAGCAAATGTGGCAAACGGGGACCCAGACATGACTCTCTTTCTCTACCCACCACCTCAGCATCCAGGAGAGGTACCCTGACATGCAGAATACCGGAAACACTCCCCAGACCTCTTCGTGAAACCAGTGAATAGTCAAAACGGGGGGGCAAGCTTTGAAGGAAATCGTTTTCAGGCTGAAATAAGAGGAGTGGGGTGTGTCTAATGATTCAGGAAGACTTAAAAAGGAGCCACTCTGAAAGCAGCATGGCTTTCATGCTGCTTTTTTAAATTTTAAAAAATTTTTAAGAATTTTTTTAAAAAGAGCAGCTACCCTGCAGTACTAAGAGCTTTTAGATCCATGAGAACGTTCACAAGTAAAGCTAATATGCTGGTGACGCGCTCCGAATTCATCAGATTTGGGGTTTACCTTATTGTTTTCAGAGCTCCTGTGACCCTTAGGGTGTGAGAGGAGTAAGGCGGCCCTGCCTATGCCGCCGAGCGGGTTTCGATAAGCGACTCCACCCGACTCCGCGACCGGCAGTGCACAGCCCCTCCGAAGAAACCAGCCGGACTCTCCGGCGGACGCGGTCCCAGGTCCCCGCAGCCGCCTTTAATGTCCGGGGAGCTACATGTTCTTCCAATCAAAGGGCCTCCGGGGAGGGCTCGAAGGGTAGAGCCAACCGGAAGGCCCCTGTTCCTTTTGTCCCGCCCTCCCCTGCTTCCTACTGGCGGGTTTCAAACCCACAGGAGCCAATGAGAGCGAGCGGACGCGTTGGGCCCCGTTCGTAGCTTCAGGCGCGGGCTTTGAAGAAAAACTGTCGCGGAGGTGTCATGGTGCCACCGGGGCCGTCCGCAGCCGCCGGTAAGATCCTGAGGCCCTGCGTCTTGCAGGCGCTCCAGCAGGGATGGGGAAAAAGGGAGGCCACCGAGTCAGTTCTTTTAGCGGGACGTGCCGGTCCGCCCCCCTGCCTCGGTCTTCCCCTTGGGCGTGTCCAGTCCAGGGAGCGCTGATGCGAGCCCAGGCCCTGGCCCTGGATGAGATGTCTGGCCCTGGGTAGGGGAGAGTAGATGCGGAGCCAGATGCCTTATAGGTATCTTCCCCGTAATTCCTGCAGTAGCTCTGCAAAGAGACGTCATTGTCTGTCATCTCGTTTAGGTGGAGATCCTGAGACCCCTTCCCTGGGTCGCACACCCAAAAGGAAGCCAAGCGCTCCCTAACCCAGATTTGGCTCCAGGCAGAGCCTGGGCGTGGTCCTCTGTGCTGCCGCCTGATCTTTGACAGCTGCCAAGAGGCGGTGTCTGACCCTAAAGGGGGCTGTGGACGCGGTTGGGGGGCGAAAGGGGGGCGTGGGCACTGGAAGTTGGTTAAATCTGCACCGAGAACTGAGGGTGCCGGGTTCCCTGATCTCTTAAATGTACCTGGAGCCCTTAGCTGCCTTTCAAAATATGGTTCAGATGCCACCAACTCCCAAATGCACAGTGTTTTGATAGTTTCGGTAATAATACCTGTTGATTATCTGCTAGGTCATGGGCACTGTCCTAGGCACTTTACATAACAGCCCTTAAAGATGGGCATTTCTGTCTCTATTTTATAGGTTCAGCAGCAGTGAGGTTTGCTAACTTGATAGAAGCCACAGCGCTGGGATTCTGACCCCGTCTCTCAGCCAGTACTCTCTACACTGCTGGCACAGTAAAATGCATAATCCTCAAAGTTGTCTCCTAGGGATGTATCAAAGCCGGATATCAAAACACACAGCAACTCGCTTTAGATGAAATTAAGAGTAGTTTTGCACCCCATTGTCTTTTTTTTTTTTTTTGCCATTATTGAATTTTAGCCTTCTCCAACCACCTATTATTCCTCTCACTCATTCCCTGCTTCTGAACTATCATAATTTTTTCTTTGACCCTTTCTTAGGATACCTAGATTTTTCCCTATATTGTAATTATTGTTGTTTATTTTATTTTCACTACTAGATTGAAACTTCCTGAAGACAGAAATACTGAATTTTCATACCCTCACAAAAGTCACCATGTAGGGGCGCCTGGGTGGCTCAGTGGGTTAAACCTCTGCCTTAGGCTCAGGTTATGATGTCAGAGTCCTGGGATCGAGCCCTGCATTGATCGGGCTCTCTGCTCAGCAGGGATCCTGCTTCCCCCTTTCTCTCTGCCTGCCTCTCTCCCTACTCATGATCTCTCTGTCAAATAAATAAATAAAATCTTTAAGAAAAAAAAAAGAAGAAGAAGAAGAAAGAAAGAAAGTCACCATGTAATAGATGTTTGCCATGAACCCCCTAACCTGGCCTATTTTGTCCTTAGACCCAGAGAAAACCATGTAAGGGTTTGTGGCAAAAAACATCATCCCCGTCAGAAAAAAAAAAAAAAAAAAAAACACGTAATTAATAAGACCAGGCCAAGCAGCTCCTGGGTGATTCAGTTGGTTAGGCATTGGACTCTTGATTTCAGCTAGGGTCTTGATCTCAGGGTCATGAGTTCAAACCTCACACTGAGATTCATGCTGGGTGTAGAGCCTACTTAAAAAAAAATAAAATATTAACAAAAAAAAAAAAAGACCAGGACTGGTTAACCAGCTCTGATGAGCCAATAACAGATTTCTTCATGCAAAACATAATACATTATAGCTGAGAACGGTGGCTGTGAGCAAGGACTCTGGGGTTGGATAACCCTGGTTTCAAATCCTGGCTTTGCTACATATTAGCTAGGTGATTTGGGCATATCATTTACCCTCTTTAGATTTCAGACTGTAAAATACCACATAGGATTGTTGTGCAGACTAAAGAAAGTAATATAAGTATGAAGAGCTCAGTATAGGACATGGCATGCTGATAATATTGTTGATATAGACATTAACTTGGATGCAAATTTGTGGGGTTAGGAACTTTGTAACATATGGACAGTCCAAAGCCAAAATTATTACAGAAAAGTGCCATCTTTCTAGAATATTAGTTAAAATCTCCAAGTAGGGGCACCTAGGTGGCTCAGTGGGTTAAGCCTCTGCCTTCAGCTCAGCTAATGATCCCAGGGTCCTGGGATCAAGCCCCGCATCGGGCTCTCTGCTCAGCAGGGAGCCTGCTTCCCCCTCTCTCTCTCTGCCTGCCTCTATGCCTACTTACGATCTCTCACCTTCAAATAAATAAATAAAAATCTTTAAAAAAAGATCTCCAACTAAAGTTCTGTTGTTTGTTTTCCTGCCTGTTTTGCAGAAGAGCGGCAGAGAAAGCTCCAGGAGTACCTAGCAGCCAAGGGAAAACTGAAGTGCCAAAACACCAAGTGAGTTTGTCTCACACAGTTATGCAAGTTTTGTTGCCCTCGTTGCTACTAGCAATTTAAAGCCTTTTGAAACATAGTCCTTTGGGGGTGCCTGGGGCGGGGGGACTCGGTTAAGTATCTTCCTCCCTCTCAGGTCATGATTCCAGGGTCCTGGGATCAAGCCCCATGTTGGGCTCCCTGCTCAGTGGGGAGCCTGCTTCTCCTTCTTCCCCTGTTTGTACTCTCTTTCTCTCTCCCTATCAAATAAACATTTTTTTAAAGAAAGGACATACTCTTCAAAAAAAAAAATAGCCCTTTTGTTTGCAGTCTACTCAAACTGCATTGAGAGCCTATGACAACTCAGAAAAGGGTACATTGGTCCAAACATAACAAAAAAAAAAAAAAAAAAAAAAACCTGAGCAGGTTAAGCACTAATATTGTGACAGTCTCTAAAGGTGGGTGGTGGGGGGAAGGTCCACAGTATATAGGTCCTACAATGCTGGAAGCTTTTCCTATCCCTGCTTTTTTCCGTGGGAAAGTGATTCTTGTGAAGGCTAGAAAAGGTCAAGGAGTTAAATGACCCTGGTTCTGTTGTTCCTTGCTAAGGCAGGAGAGCCAATTATAGTCAGTCCTCCATAGCTCCACACCAACATCCTCCAGCCTGACAATGTCTTTGGCCATTCTCTCAGCACTTACTCTTTTTTTTTTTTTTTTTAACAGACTCTCTTTTTTTTTGACAGAGAGAGATACATCGAGAGAGGGAACACAAGCAGGGGGAGCAGGAGAGGGAGAAGCAGGCTCCCTGATGAGCAGGGAACCTTATGTGGGACTTGATCCCAGGACCCTGGGATCATGACCTGAGCTGAAGGCAGACACCTAATGACTGAGCCACCCAGGCGCCCCTCAGCATTTACTCTTGAGTTGGACAGAATATGACTGTTTCGCTTTTATCTTCCGTCAACATCTTGCCATTGTAGTGGTGTTATTAGTCCCTCTTGCTTAACATTGATATATTTTCTCCCCAAAGAAGAGGAAGTGAATTTTTACAAAATTAGCTTTGACCCTTTATTTTAGTTTCCTTTAACTTTGGGGTTTTACTCAACTCTATTTCCTTGATTAAATAAATTTAATTCATTTATTCAATAAATATTTATTTAATACCTATAATATATCAGTCACTCTTGGTTCTGGAGATATGGTACTTAACAAGACCGAGAAGTCCCTCCCCCTCCAGGGTTTATGTTCAAGATGTGGGAAACTAACAGCAAATCATGATCAAAGTCCCTTTTAGTCTGGGAATTGTTTTTGATCCATGCAGATTGAATCCTTCTAAATTCTCCTCTACTTTCCTATCCATTTTTACATTTTCTGCTCACTGGCTAGATTTCATATGTGCTCCTGTTTTTTTTAATTATATCTCTTTTTTCACCTCTGAATGTTTATTATCTGAAGATACTTAAAACCTGAAAAAGGAAGTTTTTCAAAGAAGCTGTTAATTACCTCCTTGACATATCTCTACAATATTGCATACTGCAGTATTCAAGAAATGATGTTTGGATAAACAACAGTATGCAAATATGAAGAAAACATGTATTTCATTAATCCTGTTAGAATGCTGCATTTATGCATAGGACATGTCTGAAAGGATCACAAAAAAATGGGTAAGAGTGGTGTGGTCACTGAGGAGTAGAATAGTAGGACTAAGAAAGGGGTAATAAGGAGACTTTATTGTATATAATTTTGAATTATTTTATAATATACAGAAATTCCAATGATTTAAAATTTTAATCTTAATAAATCTTAATCACTATACTTCCCAGGACTTGCTGATCCTTCTGTAGTAAGAATTAATCTTATTTTTCTTTTATAGGCCTTATCTAAAAGCCAAGAGCAATTGTCTGAATCCTCCACCTTCTAAATCTGTAAGTAGAAATTAGTCTTTCAAAAAATAATCATTTTGGGGGTGCCTGGGTGACTCAGTCCATTAAGCGGCTGACTCTCGATTTCAGCTCAGGTCATGATCTCGGGGTTATGAGATCATGCCCCACGTCTCAACACGGAGTCTGCTTGAGATCCTCTCCCTCTGCCTCTCCCCCTGCTCATGGACTCTCTCTCTCTCTCTCTCTCTCAAATAAATAAATTAAATACATCTTTAAAAAATAATCATCATCATTTTGGGGGCACCTGGGTAACTAAGGCAGCTGAGTGACTGACTCTGGATTTTGGCTCAGGTCATGAGAGTGAGAACCTGTGGTCTTAACTACTTTGGTATGCTGCCATGATGTTAAATGGCTCATTTAAAGGGAACACCTATATTGGATCTTCCAAGCCACTAACAAGCTATGCTTCCTAAACAGTTCAATTCAGCTATATTATGGATAGAGTGGTAAAGGATCCTCACATTTTCAAGGTTTAAATGGAAGAAATTAGCCTTCTGAAAGGCTACATATAACATCATTAGACACTGAAGGATAGAAAATACATATAAGACAAAACTGGTACATCATGGTGTGAACAGTTGGGAATCACTGGGTTAGACTTCTACTTCATATAGATTGAATTAGTGTAGCACGCAAGTCTTAAACGAAAAATCTGCTGGGAATAAAGCGTCCTCATTCAGAGTTCCCAGAGGCTTCCTAGAAGCTGACAATACTGATTTCAGTAAGTCATCTCTTAAATGGGGTGATGCCTACCTCTCTTTTACCCAGTTGTGAAGATAAAAATTAAGTGGGAAAAGCAAGTATGGAACAGGAGGAACTAAGAGGACTAGGCAAATAATAGTCATCATTACAATGGTATAATGCCTTACAATTTACAAAAAATTTATAAAACATTTTCATACCTAATTATAATAGCTAACATTTGAGTACTTATTATCATCCTGATACTGGGTGAGACACTTACACACAATATCTCAATTAATATTCAAAAGAACCCTATAAGAAAGGTGGCCTTATGACTTAATGTCCAGATACCTTCATGAATAAAAGGAGGTACTGTTATGTTGGGCCAATGATCATAAATAAAAACTGTCTTGTGAAAAACAAGACGTTATGACACACTTCCTAGAAGATATATATCATTATTGTTATTTTACAAATGAGACGACTAAGGCTCAAGGAAATTGAGTACTTTGCCAAAATTATACGGCCAGTAGTTATACAGACTCAAGACTTGAACAAAGCTCTTCTGGCATACCCTTACTGCAGTGTTGCTACTCAAAGGAACACAAAGTTTTTCATTTTCTGTTCCTATCTGGCAGTTTACTATATTGAACCAATATCTGAAAGGATTCCTTGGAGCCATACCCTTAAATTTATTGAGAAACTGTGATGTATAATTGTTAGAAACTGACTAGGTCCAAATCCTAACTCCTTCATTTTCTAGCTAAATGACCTTGGGCAAGTTATTATATGTGCTGCCAAAGGGAGCACAATCTTGGGCAAGTTATATAACTTTATCTGTAAAATGAAAATAATAGGAGATTTCTCATGGAGTTGTTCAGAAGGAATATATATATATATACACACACACACACACACACATGCACACACACACATAAAATATATATGAACATATATATACATAAAACATATATATGTTGAGAAGTATGATAGGGTAATGAACTATAAGCTTCTAAGCACAAAAATCTAGGTTAAAAATTTTATGGTTGGGGCACCTGGGTGGCTCAGTTGGTTAAGCAACTGCCTTCAGCTCAGGTCATGATCCCAGAGTCCCGGGATCGAGTCCCGCATGGGGCTCCCAGCTCCACGGGGAGTCTGCTTCTCCCTCTGACCTTCTCCCCTCTCATGCTCTCTCTCACTCTCTGAAATAAATAAATAAAATCTTTAAAAAAAAATTAAAAAAAATTGTATGGTTAACTGGAACAAAAAGAGACCCAGGGATAAAGGGAAAGGTGTTATGTTTTCCATTTTTTTTAAGATGTATTTATTTGACAGACAGAGATCACAAATAGGCAGAGAGGCAGGCAGAGAAAGAGGGGAAAGCAGGCTCCCCGCTGAGCAGGGAGCCTGATGTGGGGCTGGATCCCAGGACCCTGAGATCGTGACCCAAGCCAAAGGCAGAGGCTTTAACCCACTGAGCCACCCAGGTGCCCCTTCCACTTTTTTTTTTAAGATTTTATTCATTTCAGAGAGAGAGCATGCACACAAGAAAGAGAGAGAGAGAGAAGGGGGAAAGGGAGAAACAGACTCCCCAACGAGCAAGGAGCCCGACATGGGGCTCCCTCCCAGGACCTTGGGATCATGACCTGAGCTGAAAGCAGACACTGAACCAACTGAGCCACCCAGGCACCCCATGTTTTCAATTTTTAAAGAAGAATATGTTTGTATGGTTTTCTAAATGAATTATAGTGAGTGTCAAATTTCATTTATCTTAAAATGCCAATATTTACACTGTGCCTGAAATTACATCTTTTGCAACTAATTTAAACTAACAATGAAAAACTTTAGATGTTAACTTTAAAAAGTTATGAAAAGGCATGGGTTTTGTCAAAGTTATTTTGGGCATATATGAACAAAAATGCTTGAAAAACACTCATAAGATGAGCTTTGCAATCTCTTTCAGCCCTACTACAGCCCTCATTTCATCATATCATAATTTTTTGTGCATATATCTTTTCTATTAGTGCTCCTCCCTTCTCATCTTGCATGCCCTTAGAGTCTAGCACAGTGCCTAGTATATATTCAGTAAACCTGCTGTAATATAACCCCTAGTCATATCCTTTGTGCATTTTCTCTTTCCCCTGGCTTCATATGTCCAAAATAAAGTGACCAAATTCAGTTTAGATCAATTGTTCCCTCTTCTACAGTCTTTGATTTTTTTTTTTTTTTAATCAGTTTGATCCATCAATTCTGCAGTGAGTCATCAGAGACCAAGAGTTAGAGACTGAAGTTCCAGCTTCAACCCTGCCCCTAACACCCTGCCTGACCTTGGGCAGCTCACTTTCCCTCTCAAATGGAGGGGCTCAGTTCCAGTCTTGGGGGCACCTGGATGGCTCAGGGGCAACTCTTGATCTCAGGGTTGTAGGTTCAAGCTCCATGTTGGGTGCAGAGATTACCTAAAAATAAAATCTTAAAAATAATAATAATAATAACAATAAAATTTCAGCCTTAATTCTCTGTATTTGCATATAGATTGCAGACCATTCTATTAGCCTGATGACTCTTCTAAGTCTAGATTTTCTCTCAATGTAGTACTTAAAACTGCAGGACCAGTTCTACCACTTACAATAAATTAGCAAGTTCAGGCTGATCTCAAATAAAGATATAAAAACTGAACAAAAGAGAAAATATTTGCAAGTCATATATGATAAGGACCTACTATCCAGGATATATAGAGAGCTCTTGCAGGTCAACAATTAAAAGACAAACAATTAAAATGGACAAAGGAAAATAATAACAACAACAACAATAATAATAATAATAATAAAATGGACAAAAGATCTATATAGACCTTTCTCCAAAGGAGATATACAAACAGCCAATAAGAGATGAAAAGATGCTCCATATCATTACCCATCAGAGAAATGCAAATAAAAACCATAATGAAATACTACTTCATACCCACTAGGATGGTTATAATCAAAAAAGACAGATAACAAGGACTGGGGAGGATACGGAGAAATTAGAACTTTTATACAATGTTGGTAGGAAAGTAAAGTGCTGCAGGCACTTTGGGAAACAGCTTAGTAGTTCCTCAGAAGTTAAACAGAGTTACCATATGACCCAGCAATTCTACTCCTATGTATATATGCAAGAGAACTGAAAACATGCTCACACAAAAGCTGATAACAAATGTTCACAGCAACATTATTCATAATAGCTAAAAAGTGGAAACAACCCAAATGTCCATCAGTCAATGAGTGAATAACGAAAATGTGGTATATCCATGAAATAAAATATTTATTCAACCATTAAAAGTAATGCAGTGCATGTGTGCAAACAAGGAGTATAGGAGAATTCTCTGTACTTATCACTCAAGTTTGTTTTGAACCTAAAACTGCTCTTAAAAATACAGTTTTTTATTGAAAAATAGTGGTGAAGACTGACACATGCTACATTATGGGTGAACCTCAAGAACATTCTGCTAAGTGAAAGAAGCCAGACACAGAAGGCCACATATTGTATGACTCCATTTATACAAAATGTCCAGACTAAAAAGACTTTAAAGCCTTTGCCTTCAGCTCAGGTCATAATCCCAGGGTCCTGGGATCGAGCCCCACATCGGGCTCTCTGCTTAGCAGGGAGCCTGCTTCCTCCCCTCTCTCTCTTTGCCTGCCTCTCTGCCTACTTGTGATCTCTGTCTCTCAAATAAATAAATAAAATCTTTAAAAAAAGAGAAAGAAAAAAATAAAATATTCTGGTATATTTCTGGTGACAGCTCAAATTATAAAGACCTTATAGGGACATGACACCAGATGGCTCCATTGGTTGAGCATCTTGACTCTTGGTTTCAGCTTAGGTCATGATCTCAGGGTCATGAGATCAAGTCCTGTATAAAGCTGCAGGTTGAAACCCTCATTGGTCTCTATGCTCTGTACTCAGTGGGGAGTCTGCTTAAGATTTTCTCCCTCTCCCTCTGCCCCACCCCCAACTCATGCCTTTATTTTCTCAGATTTAGCTGTCTTAAATGAAATTCTAAATAACAAATTTTTTAGTTTTTTTACTAATTTTTTTGTTTTTAAAACTGAGCTATTGTTATGAATTTTTTTTATGTCTTTCTTTGTCTTTTTAGCATATTATACCCAAAAAAGATGTTACCAATCGTGTTGCTTTGCCTACCAAAGGTACAAGACCCATCAGCATTAAACTCCAACCCAGACCTGCCAATATCACAGGATCCCAGAACCCAAAGTTGGAGGCACCAAAACTTCTGGGTAAAAGGCTGACTTCAGGATGTGTTTCTTCTAACTCAAACTGCAAGCCTTCTAGCAGTCATCAACCACAGCATAAAGCTGGATCATCCACTACTGGAGAACTATCTAGAAAAACTAAAGGGTCACTTAATGTGCAAGAATTGAAAACTACAAAGCAGCAAGTAGCAGATCAAGGAACTACTAACTGTTCAGACTCTGTGGACAATAACCATATTGAACATGAACCCTTGGATAGCTGTCTAAAAGAGATGAACAAAGAAAACTTGTCCCAAACCTTACCAGACTCTGAAAGGAAGTCAAATCCTGAATTATGGACAAAAGGTAAACCAAAGACTAACTCTTATAATCAAATCAAGAGCAGTTTGGCTCCCAAACAAGCCTTGGGCAAAAGTTCAGGGAATAGTGCTGTTCTGAGAGACAGAGTTAATAAACAATTTGTTGGAAAAACACAAATTAGGATACCACCTCTAAAGTCACAGCAACTCTCTAGGGGAACAAATCTTGCAAGACCAGGAGAAAAACTCCCAAAGACAGTTCCCTCTCACAATGTTCAGACCCTTAGTAGGACTCAGGCACCAAAGAAACCAGTGGTCAAGAACATAAAGGATATAAAGGTTAATAGGGATAAATATGAAAGACCAAATGAAACTAAGTTTAAGTCACACACTGTTACTGAACAGAAAGTAAAACAAACCAAATCCTGGACATGCCCTAAGGTGCTTCAGGGAGGCCTTAATAACAGACATCCAAACATTAAGCAAGATCAGAAATCCACCCGACCTTGTTTTAGAGCTCAGACATCATGTGCACTGCAAAAATCAAGAGCCATAAGCCAAAGGCCTAATTTGGCAGTTGGCAGTTTTAATTCAGTCATCCCAAGTACCCCTAACATAACAGCAAATGGAACCAATGGGAATAAATGCAGCAACAGCTATCAACAAAAAGCACGGACTTTGGACTCCAAGTTGAAAAAGACTCTTCCCCAGAACCATTTTCTCAATAAAACAGCTCCCAAAACTCAAGCTGGTAACAAAACCATAAGTGGAGGAAGAGTCCCAAATGAGACCCAGACTAATCCAAATATTAAGAAGAAGATCACAGCAGAGGATCGAAGGTACTTTGCTTAATTCCATAATTTTGCAGTTTAAGATAAGGCAATTGACCATCAGGAATATTCAGGCCATAAATAAGGGCTTCTGAGTAGTTTTTAGCTACAACCCTGAAAAAAAGAAGATTGGAAGCAAATATAACAAATATTGACTTGATAGAGCTAGGTGGGACATACATTTGTTATAAATTATTCCCTGTAATTTTCTGTATGCTTGAAATTATTTTTTAAAACAAAATTGAAACAGAATGTTTGAATAAGAAATAGGGGTTGTAGAAGCAGACTACTCGTTCAAGAAGTACGCTGAAGGAACTGAACAACAGTAAAAGAGGGCAGGGTGGGAAGAGCCAGAGTAGTGGTTTTATATAGCTAGGAAGTGGAGAGTTTGTAGTCCCTTGTTAAGCAGACCAGTGGTTACATCAGGAGTATTATCAGGGAAGAAAGAACAGGAAACTTCCATGAGTGTGAGCAGGCCAAGTTTTGAAAAGTAAGCCAAGACAAAGAGGAGCAATGAGTTCACACCCAGAGCTCAGCCAGTAGAAATGGGGATCTCAGGGTGTTGGAGGTTCACATTAACATACATGTAGCTGGAAACCAAGCCAAAAGACTTCACACTGTCTGCACAGGACTAGATAGAGTCACAGTGTGGTAAACCTCCTAGGAGAAGCACCTTTATACACTTGGGTGGGCTAGAAAATAAGGAGATTCCTGACAAGGGCTAAAGGAACATGTAAAATTAGATGGTAGTTAGAAGGTATAACAGGATGAAGGGAGGGCAGGATCTATTCTCTGAATACAGCCCTGAACACCACCACCAAGTTCTCTGCCCTCCCAAAGAGACAGAAAATAAACAGCTTAATTTAGGGTGATGTGATTGAGAGAGTAAGGCTGGGCTGACTTCTTTAGATAGAAGGAGCAGGGAGGTTTCAACAGTGACATCTGGTCTACGAAAAGGATAGTGACAAAAAAATGAGCCTTCTGAGCAAAAAGAAAACTGAGTATAAAGACTCCAAGCTGGTGAATGAGGAAATCAGAGTCCCTCCCCCTGGAGCTCACAGTCTAGACCAGATAACAGATGATGGGTTTTAAGACAGTGTGTGGAGTGCAGTTTGTGTTTTGATTACACAAGAGGAATCTGGAGAGGGACAGACCACTCACTCATTGCTTGAGTGTTCCTTCAGCACCTACAGTGTGCTGGGCTCCTGGGAGATACAGTGGTGAGAGCACACAGTCACACTCTACCTTCATGGAGCTTTTTTTCTGGTGTCTATGTGGAAAGTACTAGAATAATAAAATCATAGCACTGAGGTCCTGGGAATAAGTTGGCTTAGAAAAAGGTAAGTTTCCTCTTCATTTGTGATTAGAAGGAAGTCTGAGAGAGGAAGAATGCCAGGAACATAGAGGAAACACATGCCAGACATCTCAGCTTCTGTCATTAAGCAGGTGGTTACCATGAAGGTGAAGGAGTTGGGGCAGTTGGGGGCTGAAATAAGTGCTGTGGATTGTGCTCTGGAGTAAAGGAGAGAAACGAGGGTTAATTAGTTATTGACATTCTGGAAGAAGCAAAACCATAAGGTCAGAAAACAGATTGATGATCACCAGCAGCTGGGGATAAGGAGAAGGGTTGACTACCAAGAAGCACGAAGGAATTTTTGAAGGGATTATATCTTGATTGTAGTTGGGATGACATGACTTTGTGCATTTGTCAAATCTCACAGAACCATACACTTCAAAAAAAAAGGTGAATTTTGCTGTATGTTACTGAACACTTGTGGGTTCCAGACACTGAGCTAGGCACTGGGACATCCAAGTGTCTGCCTTCACAGAACTTGCATTCTAGTGGAGAAGACAGAAAATCAACACATTGATGAAATTAAATAATACACATAATTATCTTTTTTTTTAAAGATTTTATTTATTTATTTGACAGAGATCACAAGTAGTCAGAGAGGCAGGCAGAGAGAGAGGAGCAAGCAGGCCCCATGCAGAACAAAGAGCCAGACGCAGGACCCGGGATCATGACCTGAGCCAAAGGCAGAGGCCTTAACCCACTGAGCCAGCCAGGCGCCCCCACATAATTATCTCTTCAAAGAGGTGTCATTTGAGCAGAGGACTGAATGAAGATGATAATTCAAGACCCTGAGACAGGAATGAGAGTGGGTCAAGTAACCGAAGGAACATCAAAGCTCCTGGTGGGGATAGAGTAAGAGGGAAAGGGGTATGAGCAGTGCCATGGTCTGCTTTACACTTTAAAAACTACTCTGGCTGGGGTGCCTGGGTGGCTCAGTGAGTTAAAGCCTCTGCCTTCGGCTGGGGTCATGATCCCAGGGTCCTGGGATCGAGGACCGAATAGAGCTCTCTGCTCAGCGGGGAGCCTGCTTCCTCCTCTCTCTCTGCCTGTTTCCCTGCCTACTTGTGATCTCTGCCTGTCAAATAAATAAATAAAATCTTTAAAAAGAAAAAAAAACTACTCTGGCTACTGGGCACATGATGAATTCGTTGAGGGTGAGAGTGGAAGCAAGGACATGAGTTAGGAAGGAAGTTGCTACAGCATTTCAGGAATAAGGTGACAAGGATACAGACTAGGGTCATGGTAGTAGAGATAGAAGCCTACTGGCTGTACAATGGTATGTCAGATGTGAGGGAAAGAAAGAGCTACGTAAAGACAACTCCTCATTCTAGGTCCCAGCAACTGGGTAGATTGGGGTACTATTTACCAATATGGGCTATTTGGGAACAGGTTTGGAGATGAACATCAAGACCTTTATTTTATTTTATTTTATTTTTAAGATTTTATTTATTTATTTGACAGAGAGAGTGAGCACAGGCAGAGAGAGAGAGGCAGGCAGAGGCAGAGGGAGAAGCAGGCTCCCTGCTGAGCAAGGAACCTGATGTGGGACTCGATCCCAGGACACTGGGATCATGACCTGAACCGAAGGCAGCTGCTTAACCAACTGAGCCACCCAGGCGTCCCAAGATCTTTATTTTAGACAGCATTAAATTTGAAGTGACTGTCAAGCATCAAATTAAAAAAAAAAAAACAACTAGGCAGTGGGTTTTATAAAGTTTGGGGCTCTAGGGAAAAATCTGGCTTGAAATGTACATCCATGAGTTATAAACATGTAGTAATTTAAAGAAGCTGAAGAGCCTACATTCACATGCTTGAGTCTATGGGTCTTGGTGCCTCTTTCAACAATAGTCTGTTGACTGCTTAGAAGCAGGAGTGGGTGGAGAAGAGTGAGGATGAAGATTTGGCCCCCATCAGAGACCAGCTACTTATGATTCCTGAAGTTATCGATCTTGTGTAGGAAGAAAGGTGGTCATGTGTGGTCAGGAGAGGGCTAATGAACCGGGCAAAGTGGGTTACTCTGGCCAAGACCCTATTAAGGGCAGAATGCAGGCTTGGTGGGTCTGGTTGAGTGGCAGATAGAGAGCTTAAGGTAAGAGAAATGGAGTGCTGAGTTTGTGATCTCAGAGGTGGAGGGACATTTTAGGAAAGCAAGTGCCAGTAGTAATATACAGATGAAATGAAAATTTTTAGAGAAAAATAATGAAGAATAGTCATGAAGTCAAGGAATTTGAAGAGTGGGATCCTAGTAATCCCTCTGCAATCTGCCTTCTGAAGGGTAGAGGCAACCATTGTGGCGATTACCCATTTGTAAATTGTTTTTAATTCCATTCTCCTGACTTTGTGTGTAGTTGAAGGTATTTAGTGGTACTCAATCCATGCATATCTTATACTTTGAAAGTGTGACTACATACAAAAAGAAAACTAAAGCATTTTCCCATCCCCTGGCTCTTAATTTTATAACAGGAAACAACTGGAAGAATGGCAGAAATCTAAGGGGAAAATCTATAAACGGCCTCCCATGGAACTTAAAACAAAAAGAAAAATAATAGAGGAAATGAATATTTCATTCTGGAAGAGTATGGAAGAAGAAGAAGAAGAAAAGAAAGCACAACTTGAACTGTCCAACAAAATTAACAGCACTCTAACACAATGTCTGCAGCTCATTGAGGAGGTGAGTAAGGAGGATACGCTCCCAAAGCTTTGGCCTAGAGCCTTAGAGTTTTTTAATATTTTTCTTAAATATAGTGTAAGAGAGATAACCTTGGTCTAGTCAGAAATTCATCTGCTCTTTTTAATATAGAGTAGCAATAATAATGATGGTATGCAATTAAATAAAGGCTCTTATATGCCAGGCACTGCTCTAACACTTTACTTACATAGTCTCATACAATTATCAATAACAACTATTACCATGCCCACTTTACAAATGAAACTGAGGCACAAAGAAGTTGGAAAACTAACCCAAGTGGTCTGCCTCTCGAGGGATCCAAAAGGAATTTTGCCTTCTTTAGGCATCAAGGTCAAGGAGTAAATACTTGACGTTTGGATATAAAGCTGAAGTCAAAGGCAAGGTCATGTGTAAAATTAGGCTACACTGATGACTCTGGGGAGCTATAATTGGCAACTAAATTGTATCTTGGATTCTGCAGATAAGGATAAAGGAGATGGTAAGCAAAGGGTATGATCCCTAGGAGATGCCTTGATGGAAAAATATATTAATAAAAAACAATTGTGTAGACATCTATACTAAGGTCCTTGCCTGAAGTAAACCAAATTCTGTCCTTTGGCTAATGGCATTGGACAGCAACAGAAAAAGGAAACCTTCAATTTAGGTCTACTCCAGGCAATTTTTTCACAAAATTCAGTTAAACATTAATTATTTCTCCTTTATGGAATTAAAGTTCAGTTCTTTTTTTGTTGTTGCTCTTTCTTTTATTTTCATTGTATTAAAGAAAATGCATGAACACACCCTAACAAATTTTGTTTTAGATTTTATTTATTTATTTGACACAGAGAGAGAAGCAGAGGGAGCTACAGAGGGAGAAGGAGAAGCAGACTCCCCAGTGGCCAGGGAACCCAATGCAGGACTCAATCCCAGAAACCTGGGATCATGACCTGAGCCAAAAGCAGACGCTTAATGGACTGAGCCACCCAGGCACCCCCATGAATACATTCTTATTATTAAAAACATTTCAGGGACAAGTGCGTGGCTCAGTTGGTTAACCATCAGGACTCTTGATTTCAGCTCAGGTCATAATCTCAGGGTCATGAGATTGAGCACCATGCCGGGTTTTGCACTATGCCTGCACATAGAGCCTGCTTAAAATTCTCTGGCTCCCCCCGCCCCTCCCTCCCTCTAAAAATAATAATAATAATAATAATATGAATATGAATAAAATTTAAAATAAGAAACTTTCAAACAATAGAAAATGACTAGACCTCCCCACCGAGCACATCTGTGCATGCATGCACAGACACCAATTATGCATCCCAGGCTTCTCCCTAGACCTGACCACTATTGCCAGTTATCCATCCAGATAAGATAAGAACTTGCTCATAAAGTCATCTAGACTATGGGGCATAGTTTTGGGTATATCTTTTCAATTTTTTCTGTGGCCATTGGTCTATTGGGGTTTTGTATTTCCTGAGCTGACTTTAGTGATTCTGTGCCTTTTATTTAAAGATTTCTCTGTCAGGGACACCTGGATGGCTCAGTCAGTTATGCTGCTGCCTTTGGCTCGGGCCATGATCCCAGGGTCCGGGGATTGAGTCCCGCATCGGGCTCCTTGCTCCGCAGGGAACCTGCTTCTTTCTCCGCCTCTGCCTGCCACTCTGCCTGTTTGTGTGTGCTCTCTCTCTCTCTCTGACAAATAAATAAATAAAATCTTTAAGAAAAAAAAAAGATTTCTCTATCAATCTTTTTAAAAGCTCATCTAAAAAAAAAAAAAAAAGGCCATCTCTGGGGTTTTATTGATTTTTTTCTCTTGCATCAATGTCTACATCTGTTTTTATGTTTATTGTTTTTAATTAGCCTTTTTAGTTGGAAGTTTAAATCATTTATGTCAGTCTTATTTTATGTTTATTTAAAAATATAGTTTAATGCTATAAATTTGCCTCTGAATTTAGCTTTGGTCATATCCTTTATGTCTGATTAGGTAAGGTTCTGTATTAGTCAGAGTCAACTCAGAAAAACAGAAACTGCACCAGCTATCCTAATAGAATGAATGTAATATAAAGGTTGTTTCACAATGTCTTATGTAAGTTCCCTAGAAGCAAATCCTAAGAGAAGAATTTGTGTGAAAGTAATTTATTAGGAAGAGGGTCCCGGGGGAAACAGAGGATTGGGGATGTGGGCCCAGAAGGGAAGGAGAACAAGAAGGATGTGGTATCAAACAAAATCCATGGAATATAACTGCAGCACAATCCCACAGGGGAGCTCTGGAGACTGGATCAGACCCTTGGAATCATCCTGATCAGGGCAAGAAAGCTATAGTATTAATTTAATACCTCCATGGTCACTGATTAATGGCTGCCCCTGGGGAGATAAAAATTCCCAGGCACCCTGACTCTCTGGTACATACAAAGAGGAGCAGATGCTGACTGTTGGACATGAAAGCACTTTGTAAGCCTCAGTGTACAAAAATGGTACAGGGACCATCAGAGGAAATGTGGGTACTACACACAGGGCTGACAGCAAAAGGGAACCTGAGGTAACAGAGACACTAACTTCAGGAAGCAGCTATCACCCACTGGGCTAAGGGGGATGAAAAGAGGTTGAGGGTATTAGAATCTAGAAGCTAGGAGAAACAAACTCCAACTCTAAGGAGGCCATACTACCTAGCAGATGCTGGTACCAAAAACGGGGAGGGGCCCAGCAGGGCTGGGCTCAGACCTTGAGGAAAGGATGCTAGCCATTGGGTGCTTTTGCCTCTGAGAGAGCACAGTGAGGCAGGATCTGTAAGTGCCAGGAAAAAAGGTAGAGGCTAAAACCTACTGTTGCTATCAGAGTGAAGGACCATTGCCAGGGTGGCGAAAGAGGAAATCCCTCTCTTCTCCATGCCCACAGTCTCCCTCTAGTTCCCCATACTAGCAGAACCCTGCAAGGAGCTGCTGTGAAAACAGTAGGTGATTTACAGAATTCCAGCCCCAGTGCCCCAAAGCAGAGGATAAAATGTTGGTTTGGAGCTAGGAGGCCATAGGTTAATAATTGACAAGCATGCTCATTATTGTTCATCTCTAAATAGTTTGAGATTTCCATTTTGAGTTCTTTAACCTGAAAGTTATCTTAGAAGAATATCTTTTAACTTCCAGATAGAGTTCTGTTTTGTTTTGTTTTTCCTATCTTTTTTTTTCCAACTTCTAATTATACTACATTGTAAATGTAGCCTGTATGTGTTCTGCTTAATAGAATTTGTTGAAATGAATGTCTGATCAATCATGGTGAATGTTCCATCTCTTAGATAGATGTTGGAGTTCCTGATTAATAGATATCCCCTCCAGAACTCTCAACTTCTCTTTCATACTCTTCATTTCTCTGTTCTGTCACACTGAGTTCTGGGAGAATCCCACAGCCAAATTTTCAGTTCATTGATTTCTTCTTCAATTCTGTTGAGATTTTTGCCTCTTTCTTGCAGTGCTGGTTTTCTCAGACATTGAGGATTATTGACTGTGAGCTTACCTTTAGGGCTTCCCCCTCTCAGGAGGAGTAGGAGGCACTTCTTAGCTGAGTGTGCCAGTATCTGGGTTTCTGGTCATGGTAGCTTCCCATATTCCTCCTGGTCCATGTCACTCTCCACTCTGGATACAAGCCAGAAGGGGACCAAATTAGCAAGGATATTTTAAAGTTACTTTTTGTGAGAATTAATCCTTTTAATATATGCTGCATGGATCCCCAACACACACAAATATACACACCCTATGATCCTTGCTTACCTATGGCATCCTTCACACTTCTGCTAGAAACATATGGAAATTCTATTCACTATTCAGTGTTCACATTATTATGAATATGTAAGAAATATATGAATGTTGATTCCTGTAGGGTTTGGTTTGGTTTGGTTTGGGGTTTGGTTTTGCATAAAAATGTAAACATATTCCTTACCTTCAGCTGTGAAAAACATTTTACAATTTGGTCTCATGTAACTCTTAAAGTTGAATGACCAGTGTCAAAGCTTATTGAAATATACTGTTTAAATGGATGCATTTTATTACATGTAAACTGTACCTCAGTAAATGTGATTTTTTTTAGAAATTAAGCAAAAGTGATCAGACTGATTTCTGCATCACTGCTCTGATGAACATTAGATGTGAGAATAACAGCAAAATGGTAATAATTACCTCTGGGTATTTTTTTTAACAGGGTGTTCCTTCTAATGCAATATTTACCATATTGTCCAGTATTCCTGAGGTTGAAAAATTTGCCAAATTCTGGATCTGTAAAGCAAAGTTGTTGGCAAGTAAAGGTCCCTTTGATGTTATTGGGCTGTACGAAGAGGCCATTAGAAATGGGGCAACAGTGAGTATCTGTCTTGGGTGGGTAACTTCCTGAAAATTCTCTCATGTTCGTTGTCTGTTGTTTGCAGTATGGCAGTCATACAATGTAATTGTAAACTTCTAATTCACTTCATCAAGTATATATAGATTATGAAGCACAAGTCCTTTATGTACATTTAATTAAAAATGTATTTGCTAGAGGGGCACCCAGTTAAGCGTCCAACTGGTGATTCCAATTCAGGTCATGATCTCATGGGTCATATGATTGGGCTCCCTATTCTCCACTCAGCAGGGAGTCTGCTTGAGATTCTCTCTCTCCCTCTGCCTCTCCCCATTGCTCACATGCTTTCTCTTACTCTCTCTTTCTCTCTCTCTCTCTC
>RCUC01156900.1:0-79750 GCA_003697995.1 Taxidea taxus jeffersonii | reverse complement strand
GGGCTAGTATCCAAAATCTACAAAGAGCTTAGCAAACTCAACACCAAAGAACAAATAATCCAATCAAGAAATGGGCAGAGGACATGAACAGACATTTCTGCAAAGAAGACATCCAGATGGCCAACAGACACATGAAAAAGTGCTCCACATCACTGGGCATCAGGGAAATACAAATCAAAACCACAATGAGATACCACCTCACACCAGTCAGAATGGCTAAAATGAACAAGTCAGGAAATGTCAGATGCTGGCGAGGATGTGGAGAAAGGGGAACCCTCCTACACTGTTGGTGGGAATGCAGGCTGGTGCAACCACTCTGGATAACAGCATGGAGGTTCCTCAAAAAATTGAAAATAGAGCTACCTTTTGACCCAGCAATTGCACTACTGGGTATTTACCCTAAAGATACAAACGTAGTGATCCAAAGGGGCACGTGTACCCGAATGTTTATAGCAGCAATGTCCACAATAGCCAAGTTATGGAAAGAACCTAGATGTCCATCAACAGATGAATGGATAAAGAAGAGGTGGTATATATACACAATGGAATACTATGCAGCCATCAAAAGAAATGAAATCTTACCATTTGTGACAACATGGATGGAACTAGAGCGTATTATGCTTAGCGAAATAAGTCAACTGGAGAAAGACAACTATCACATGATCTCCCTGATATGAGGAAGTGGAGATGCAATGGGGGTGGGAGTTAAGGTGGTAGGAAAAGTAAAAATGAAACAAGATGGGATCGGGAGGGAGACAAACCAAAAGAGACTCTTAATGTCATAAAACAAACTGAGGGGGTTGAGGGGGAGAGGGGTTGGGAGAGGGTGGTGGGGTTACATTATATGTTTAAATAAAGCTTAAATTTAAAAATAAAAAAAGAATAAGTGAAACAAGATGGGATTGGGAGGAAGACAAACCAAAAGAGACTCTTAATGTCATAAAACAAACTGAGGGGGGTAGGGGGGGAGGGGGGTTGGGAGAGGGTGGTGGGGTTACATTATATGTTTAAATAAAAAAAAATAAATTTAATAAATAAAAAAACCAAAAAAAAAATATGTTCCATGAAAACATTAACCCAAAAAAGCAGGGGTTTTGTATTAGGATCAGACATAATGGATTTTAAATTTAAAACAAGTTTACACGAGACAAAAACACATTACATATTAATAAGTGTTTCAAAACAGCAAGAAGATACAATACATTTTTACATACCTAATAATGGACCACCAAAATATATGAAGCAAAAACAGAACTGAAGGGAGAAATCATTCATAATAATAGTTGAAGGTTTCAATATCCTACTCTCAATAATGGCTAGAAAAAGCCAGAGATAGGAATTAAGTAAGTAAATGGAGAGCTTAAACAACACAATAAATCAACTAGATAAAACAGACACAAGACAGTCTACCTAACAACAAAACATTCTTCAAAAACATTCTCCTTAAGAGCACATGGAGCATTTTCCAGAATAGACCATATATTAGAACATGAGTTAAGTCTCAATAGATTTAAAAAAATATAGATATCATGCAAAGTACTTTCTTCCATCACAACAGGATAAAGTTAGATCAATAACAATCAGTGACAAATAAAACTGGAAAACAGCCAAAGGATCAAAAAAGAAAATCACAAAGGAAATTTAAAAATATTTAGAGACAAATGGAAATGACAACATAACATACCAAAAATTATGGAATGCTAGGAGGAAAATTTATAGGTACAAAGGCTTATAATAAAAAACAATAAAGATCTAAAATCAACACCTAGCTTTATAACTTAAGGAACAAACAAAACAAAACTAAACTAAACCAAAACCTAGCAGAAGAAAGAATATAATAAGATCAGAGCAGCAATAAATGAAATAGAGAACAAGCAGGTCAACAAAATTGACAAAAATTTTTAAATGGCTTAAGGAAAACAGATAAGACAAATTACTAAAATCAGAAATGAAAGTAGGAACATTACTACTAATTACACAGGACATAAAAAGGATTATAAAAAATACTCTGAACAATTTTATACTTCAAATTGGATAACCTAGATGAAATGCACAGATTCTTGGACTAATAAAACCTAAGAAGGCTAAATTGTAAAAATAAAATAAAATAAAATCTGAGTAAACCTGTAACTAATAAGGAGATTGAATCATTAATAAAAAATCTCCTTATAAAGAAAAGCCCTGCACCTGATGACTTTACTAGTGAATTCTAACAACCATCACAAAAAGAACTAACTTCAATCCTCCTCAAAATTTTCCAAAATAATAGAAGAAAACTCATTCTGTCGGGCCAGTATTACCATAAAACCAAAGCTATACAAGGACACTATGAAGGAAGAAAACTACAAACCAATATCCCTTATGGACAGTGATGCAAAAATCCTCAAGTAAACCTAGCAAACAGCACTCAGCAACATATTAAAAAGATTATACATCATGACTAAATGGGAGTTCTTCCTAGAATGTAAGGATGGCTCAATATACAAAACTTGATTGGTATGATAGACCACAACAACATCATGAAGGAAAAAAAATCCACATGATCATCTCAACTGATACAGAACAAGCTACTGACAAAATTCAATAATCTTTCATGATAAAAACAAGCAACAAACTAGATATTGAAAGAAACTACCCTAACATAATTAAAGCCATGTATGAAAAGCCTACAACAAACACTGACAGCTTTTCTCCTAACATGAGGAACATGGCAAAGATAATAGCTTTTGCTACTTCTATTCAACATAGCATTAGGAAGTTGTGCCACAGCAGTTAGTCAAGGAAAAGAAATAAAAAGCAATGAAACTGGAAAAGAGGAAATAAAATTATCTGTTTGCAAATTATGTACTTATATAGAAAGGTCTAAAGATTCCGGAAAAAAGCCTGTTGGAGGTAATAATTTCAGCAACCAGCAGGATACAAAATCAACATGGAAAAAGCCAGTTGCATTTCTAACAATGAACACTCTGAAAAGGAAATTATACAAACAACTCCATTTACAATATCATAAAAAAATACTTAGGAGGAGGAAGGTGGAAGATTTATATAATGAAAATTATAAAACACTAGTGAAAGAAATGAAAGAAGACATAAATAATTAGAAGCACATCCCATGTTCATGGATTGAATTACTTAATATTGTTGAGAAGTCAATACTACCTAAAGTGATCTATAGATTCATTGTAATCCCTATTCAAATGTCAATGACTTTTCTTTCTACAGAAATTATAAAAATCTACCCTAAAAATTATGGAACCTCAAGGGACCTTGAATAGCCAAAATAATCTTGAAAAAGAATAAAGCTAGAAGACTCACTTTCTGATTTCAATACTTACTACACATTATGGTAGTGAAAACAGTGTGCCACTGGCATAAAGACAGATAGGAAAACCATGGAAGAGAATAGAGAACCCAGACATCTACCTTCACATACATGGTCAAATGATTTCTTTTTGGTAAATAGTCTGAGACAATTCAATAGGGAAAGGACAGTGTTTTCAACAAATACTGCTGGGAAAAGTTGACATCAATATTAAAAAGTTGGTTTCTTAATAAAATATACAAAAATTAATTTAAAATAGATCAAAGACATAAATGTAAGATGTGAAACTATAAAACCCTTATAGAGAACATATGGCAAAAACTGAACAACACTGAATTTGGCATTAATTTTTTGGATATCACACTAAAGGCTCAGGCAATAACAAAAAAATAAATAAATTGATGGGATGCCTAAGTGGCTCAGTTGCTTGAGTGTCTGACTCCTGATTTCAGCTCAGGTCATGATCTCAGGGTTGTGAGATCAAGCCCCACATCAAGCTCCATGCTCGGTGGGGAGCCTGCTTGAAATTCTCTCCCTCCCTTCTCCCTCTGCTCCCTCTGGTGTGCACACCCTCACTTTCTCTCTCTCTAAAATAAATAAAACCTTTTAAAAAACAGGCAAATTGAACTCCCAATTAAGAACAGTAAAAAATTTAGGGTGGGGGGTTATGGGGGTAGGGAAGGAAAAAATGAAACAAAATGGGACCAGGGTGGGATAAAAACCATAAGAGACTCTTAAAATCTCAGGAAACAATCTAAAAGTTGCTGGGGGATGGCAGGAGAAGGATAGGATGGCTGGGTTATAGACACTGGGGAGAGTATGTGCTATGGTGAGTGCTGTGAATTGTGTAAGACTGATGATTCACAGACCATACCACTGAAGCAAATAATACATGTTAATTAAAAGAAAAAGAACAGCAAAAAAATTTTATGTATGAAAAGAGTGCTGAGCAAAATGGCAACCCACAGAATCGAGAAAATATTTGTAAATAATATACAGACATCTCTCATCTTATTGTACTTTGCTCTATTGTATTCCACAGATACTATTTTACAAATTGAAGGTCTTTGACAACCCTACATAGAGAAAGTTTACTGGGACCATTTTTCCAACAGCATTTGCTCATTTTGTGTCTTTGTGTCACATTTTGTTAATTTGTACTATTTGTAAATTTTCCCATTATTACATTTGTTATGGTGATCTGTGATCTTTGATGTTACTATTTTAACTTATGTTGGGGTACCAAAAGCCACACTCTCATATAAGATGGCACACTCAATAGATAAATGTCATGTGTGTTCTGACTGCTTCACTAATTGGCCATTCTCTAGTTTTTCTCCTTCACCTCAGCCCTCCCTATTCAATGAGATACAACAATATTGAAATTAGGCTAATTAGTAACGCTATGGTGGTCTGTAAGGGTTTAAGTGAAAGAAAGAGTTGCTCATCTCTCACTTTAAATCAAAAGCTAGAAATGAGTAAGCTTAGTGAGAGAGTCATGTAGAAAGCTGAGATAGGCCAAAAAGCAAGGCATCTTGTACCCAAAAGTTGGCCAAGTTGTGAATGGAAATCAAAAGTTCTTGAAGGAAGTTAAAAGTGCTACTCTAGTGAACACATAAATATTAAGAAAGAGAAGGAGCCTTGTTACTGATATGGAGAAAGTTTCAGTCATCTGGATAGAAGATCAAACCAGCCACAGTATTCCTTTAAGTCAAAACCTAATCCAGAGAGGCTGTAACTCTCTTTAGTTCTATGAAAGCTGGGAATGGTGAGGAAGCTGCAGAAGAAAAGCTTGAAGCCAGCAGAGGTTGGTTCATGAGGTTTAAAGGAAGAATCCATTTACATAACATAAAATTTCAAGGTGAAACAACAAATATTGATGTAGAAACTGTAGCAAGTTATCCAGAAGATCCAGATAGGATGATTCATGGAAGTAGCTATGATAAATGACAGATTTTCAACATAGACAAAACAGCCTTATATTGGAAGAAGATGCCATATAGAACTTTCATTAGAATGGAGAAGTCAGTGCCTGGCTTCAAAGTTTCAAAGGACAGGCTGATTCTCTTATTAGGGGCTAATGCAGCTGGTGCCTTTAAGTTAAAGCAGTACTCACTTTCTAAAATCCTAAGGCCACTTAAAAATCATGCTAAATTTACTCTGCCTATGCTCTATCAATGGAACAACAAAGCCTGGATGACACCACAACTGTTTACAATATGGCTTAAGGAATACATATTTTTAAAGATTTGGTTAACTAATTTGAGAGAGAGAGAGAGAGAGCATGAACAAGAGGGGCAAAGGGAGAGCAAGAGAGAATCTCAAGCAGACTCCCCACTGAGCATAGAGCTTGACACAGGGCTTGATCTCATGATCCTAAGATCACAACCTCAGCCAAAACCAAGAGTTGGATGCTCACCTGACTGCACCACCCAAGCACCCCATTTTATGGAATATTTTAAGTCCACTGTTGAGATCTGCTTGGAAAAAAAATCCCTGCGAAATATTACTGCTCATTGACAATGTACCTGGTCACCCAAGAACTCTGATGGAGATGGAAAATGAGATGAATATTGTTTTAATGCTTGCTTATACAACATCCATTCTTCAGCCCATGAAACAAGAATTTCAACATTCAGGTTTTACTCTTTTTTTTTTTTTTAAAGATTTTATTTTTTTATTTATTTGTCAGAGAGAGAGAGAAAGCGAGCATAGGCAGACAGAGAGGCAGGCAGAGGCAGAGGGAGAAGCAGGCTCCCTGCCGAGCAAGGAGCCCGATGTGGGACTCGATCCCAAGACGCTGGGATCATGACCTGAGCCGAAGGCAGCCGCTTAACTAACTGAGCCACCCAGGCGTCCCCAGGTTTTACTCTTTTAGAAATATATTTCATGGGTGCCTGGGTGGCTCAGTGGGTTAAGCCATTGCCTTCAGCTCAGGTCATGATCTCGGGGTTCTGGGATCGAGTCCCGCATCCGGCTTTCTGCTCAGCAGAGAGTCTGCTTCTCACTCTCTCTCTGCCTGCCTCTCTGCCTGCTTGTGATCTCTGTCTGTCAAATAAATAAATAAAATCTTTAAAAAAAAAGAAATAAATATATTTCGTTAGGCTAGAACTGCCATAAATAGTGATTCCGTTGATGGATTTGAGCAAAGTCAATTTAAAACTTTCAGGCTGTATGTTAACTAACTGGAATTTAAATAAAAAACTAAAAGAAAACAAAAGAAAAAAAAACCTTCAGGATGGAATTCACTGTTCCAGATGCCATTACAAACACTCACTATTCATTGGAAGATGAAATGTTAACATTAGCAGGAGTTTGGAAGAAATTGATTCCAATCCTCATGGATGACTTTGAGAGTTCAAGATTTCAGTGGAGAAAGTACTGCAGATGTGGTGGAAATGGCAAGAAAACTAGAATGGGAAGTGGAGCCTGAATATGTGACTGAATTATTGCAAGCTTGTGAAAACTTTATGAATGAGGAGTTGCATCTTATGGATGAACAAAAAAGGTATCTTTTTGAGATGGTGGTCACTTTTGGTGAATATGCCTTGAAGATTATAAAAATGAAAACAAAGAATTTAGAATATTCTGTAAATTTAGTTGAAAAAGCAGTAGCAGGGTCTGAGTAGATTGAATCTAATTTTGAAAGAAGTTCTACCGTAGGCAAAATAGTATCAAAGAGTATCTTGTGCTACAGAGAAATTGTTCATGAAAGGAACAATCAATGTGGCAAAATTCATTGTCTTCTTTTAGAAATTGCCACAGCCACCCCAACCTTCAGGAACCACCACCCTGATCAATCAGTAACCAACATCAAGGCAAGATCTTCCACCAGCAAAAAGATTATGAGAGCTCAAATGATGGTTTGGATTTTTAAACAATAAAGTATTTTTAAAATTAAGGTGTGTACATTGTTTTCTAAGATGTAATGTTAATGCACACTTACTGAACTACAATATAGAGCAAACATAACTTTTATATACACTAGAAAACCAAAAATTCATTTGACTTATTTTCTTGCATATTCACTTTATTGCCATGGTCTGGAACTGAAATACCTCTGAGATATGCCTGCATCTGATAAGAGATTAAAATCTAGGATATATAGAGAACAAATAAAACTTAACAACAAATAAACAACCTGATTCCAAAACAGGCTTAGGATTTGAATAAGCATTTCTTCAAAGAAGATACACAAATGTTCAATAAACACATGAAAATATTCTCAACATTCTCTAATCAATAGAGAAATGCAAATCAAAACTACATGATGCCACTGGGATGGCTGCTATGAAAAAAACAAAAACAAAAACTAAAAAGAACATATCTTGGTGAAGATGTGGAACAACTAGACCTCTGTGGACTATTGGTATGCACATAAAATGGTGCAGCTTGCTGTCAAAAATAGTATGTTATTTCTCAGAAAGTTAAAAACAGAATTACCATATTATCTGGCAGTTCTACTTAGGTATATCTTTAAACAAATTGAAAGCAGGTCTCCAAGAGAACTTTTTGTACAACAGTGTTTGTTTAAAGCAGCATTATGCATAATAGCTAATATATGAAAGCAACCCAAGTGCCCATGAATGTGTGAATGGATAAGCAAGATGTAGTAATACTACAATGCAATATTATTTGGCCTTGAAAAGGAAGAGTCTTTTGAAATATGCTGCAACATGGATGTAACTTGAGTATATTAGGCTAAATGAAATAAGTCAGTCTCTCTCTCTCTCTTTCTCTCTCTCTCTCTCACACACATATACACCCCTGAAAACAAATGTTGTATGGTTCTACTTACATGAGATACTTAGAATCATCAAAATCATACAGACAGATGGTTGTCAGGGACAGGGGAAGGGAGAATGGGCAATTATTGTTTGATGGGCTTCAGATTTACAAGATGAAGAGAATTAGGGAGATGGATGATAGAAATTATTGTACACATTATAAATGTCATTAACTCCACTGAATATACACTTAAAATGGTTAAGATAGCAATTTTATGTTGTGTATTTTACCAGAAAAAGTAGAAAAAAGCATGTCAATTATATTTGTAAAGAAAGTGTTTATACACATCCACAATATACACAGGCATATATAGGCATACACATTATATATAGAAAAGCCATAGTATAGAAACAGAGTTATTAAAACTCATTCCTTTTGAATAGCAGAACTATAAGGAATTTGAATTCCTTTTCCTGATCAAATCTTTTTCTTTTAGTATGGTAAGAATAAGGAATCTTTTTATTACTACATGAAATGATGGCTGATAATACATACATATACACACATACATCTCCATAGGAGGAGCAACATTTGAAAAAAAAGGAGGAATATCTAGTCAGGTAGGCTGTAAGTGCTGTCTGTGTTTGATTATAAGAATCTGGGTATGTAGCAGGGTCAGTGAGTGCCACTATGTTCCTGGTCTGACAGCTATTCCTATGAACAGAGGTACAGATCTCCTCCCTAACTCCCCTTGACTTCACTTGGAGATCTTGTTTTTAATAAATTGAGGGGAGGGACAAAGGGAGAGAGAGAATCCCAAGCAGCCTACATGCCCAGTTTAGAGCCCCATGTGGGGTTGGATTTCACAACCCTGAGATCATGACACAAGCCAAAATCCAGGCTCCCCTGGAGGTTTTTGTTTGTTTGTTTAAGATTTTACTTATTTATTTGAGAAGAGACAGTGAGAGGGAGCATGAGCGAGGCGAAGGTCAGAGGGAGAAGCAGACTCCCCGTGGAGCTGGAAGCCTGATGTAGGACTCCATTCCGGGACTCCGGGATTATGACCTAAGCTGAAGGCACTTGCTTAACCAACTGAGCCACCCAAGTTCCCTACCCTGAAGATTTTCTGTTGAGTCTAGCCACATGTAGAATTTTAGCTGGACACTCTTTAGTAGCAGCAGGAAACCCAACAATAAACTGCTATTATGCAGGTGGCCACAGGGTCAAGAGGTAGGGTCTAAGCAGTAAAAGCACCTCCCTTCTAGAGCCATTCATGAAGTAAAAGTGATGCAAAACCAGAAGCAATTCAATCAGGAGCTTCAAGCATACCAAAGCTTTCTGGCAATGAAAGAATACTGTTGGTGGGAAATCAGTTGTACCAGCAGGTTCTTCACTTTCTGCAACACTGAACCAAGGTATGTTCTAAGAGCTTGGTGGCCTTCGAAACAATAGGCTGCTCAATAGCATGCTCAGGACAGTGAATTAGAGCATCAGGGGTTAGGACAGCATTCAGGAACGGCCTGGTACTGTTAGAGGAACTGGTGCAGCTAGTTACCTATATATTAAAGAATTCTTTTAAATATCTCATCACTTATTTTATTCTGTTCTTCATCAATAAATCAAAGTTGTCATGATTTTATGTAGGCACAGTTATAAATCTGACTTTCTTAGTTAAATGGCTCTAGTCCTAGACACTTATTTTCATCAACTGCCACATGCCTCAACAATGAAAGGATTTAATTTACTATTATCATCTCTCTTCCCCTTTCTAAATCCTAACTTAAAACATTAACTTTAACTGGTTTGCTTTTGAATATGTGAATACAAGGGGTGGGGAGGAGATTCCAGTTTTTATTCTTGAAAGGAAATGAGTTGTCTATTATATAGCTCTGAGGCTGATTCCTTAAATGACCCTCGCCCCTGACAGTGCAGAAATCATGTTCTTCAGGCTTTTGTGGTAATTGAACATCTGTGAACTTCCAAAGTCATTACAAGGAGAATCAGCAAGACCACTAATGGATTTTTATCACTTCATTGAGGAGATGTGATATTTGGTCTGTATTTACAGGTCTGTGTTTTCATATACTTAAACTTGCATAAAATTTGTGTAATTCTTAAATGTTTTATGTATAAGAACTTGGCATGATAATCTTTAGAAAGCCATCATTACTTTCTCACAAGTAAGGAAAAGAAGAGGAGGAGGAGGAGAGGGAAGAGGGGCTAGGAAAAAATAAAACAAAACCCAAACCCTCAATTTCTATAGGGCATCAGGAGACCAATACATTGCTTTTCTTTTTCCCTTAGAGTACAACTGAATTATCTTAATCAGACACTGCTGGTATGTCGTATTTGCTTAGGTCTTGTTTGTAAGCTACAGAAATCACTCTATTCAACTTAGGATAAGGACACTTATTGGAAAAATCATTTAGCCTTACAGAATTGTTAGAGATATATCAGAATCAAAAGGAAACTGGAGGGACTTCTGCCTCCAGCAAAGATGGAGAAGTAACAAAGACAATATTTACTCTACCACCAGAAATCTTCATATATCAGTAAAAATATATGAAATCACAGATTTTAAGACTCTGGACAACAGACAATGAGCACTGATCCCTGAAAGACCAGAAACAAATGAGGTGAGCTCTATGATTTTTTCCAGTTACAGACTGGAAGGGAGTTGCCAGGCAACGGTGCAGGAAGGGGACTCTAGGCAGAACTTAGCATAATGCAATTGAGGAAAACTCCAGAGCTCAAATGCTGGGCACAACAAAGCAGCTGGAGTTCATAGGACAAAGTGCCAGAGAAGAGAGTGCTGCCCAGAAAGAGAACTTCAGACATCTGTAGAGGATCCTCTTCAGTATTCAACTGGGAAATGATCAGGGCTTGCAAATTAGGAGAGTATCCAAAGCTGGAGAAAGACCCATCAGAAGGGATTAGAGATAACAGTGCTGAGCCAGGAACAGCACATCTTCTGACCAAATGAAACCCCATGAATAGAATCCATACAAGGATTTTGGCTTCTGTAGCAGAGAACAATAAGCCCTAGACTGAGTTCTATTCTGGCCCTACCTAAAAACTCACGTAAGATTCAAAAGCAGTTGTCAATATGGCCTGTGGACAGAATCCAGCTTGTAGCCTATTTTTGCAAAGCCTGCAAGCTTAGAATTTTAAACTTTTTTTAAATTTATTTTTTACAGTATTCAAGATTGTAAGAAAATATATATAATGTTCAACAAAGTTTACAGAAAAACTTTGCCAAAATCTGCTCAAAAGGATCAGTCTTTCCAAGTAACTTAACTACCTTATAAGATGAAGCTCAAGAACATTTATATGAATAAATAAATATATAAGTGAATATCCACACAAACTATTAAAACACAAAAGTCATTTTCTTTAAAAAAGACTTGAGGGGCACCTGGGTGGTTCAGTGGGTTAAGCCTCTGCCTTCAGCTCAGGTCATGATCTCAGGTTCCTGGGATCGAGCCCTGCATCAGGCTCTCTGCTCAGCAGAGAGTCTGCTTTTCACTCTCTCTCTTCCTGCCTTTCTGCCTACCTGTGATCTTTGTCTGTCAAATAAATGAATAAAATCTTAAAAAAAAAAAAAAAGACTTGAATTGGGGCACCTGGGTGGCTCAGTCATTAAGTGTCTGCCTTCAACTCAGGTCATGATCCTAGGGTCCTGGGATTGAGCCCCACATTTGGCTCCCTGCTCAAAGGGAAGCCTGCTTCTCCCTCTCCCATTCCCTCTGCTTGTGTTCCCTTTCTCCCTGTGTTTCTGTCAAATAAATTAAACCTTAAAAAAAAAGAAAAAAGACAATCTCTAGGTAAAAAAAGATAACTGAATGTGTTAGATAAAACATAAACTAAAAATGATTAAAGGTAGATTAGACATGACAGAAGAAAATATTAGTAAACTTGAAACCACAGCAAGAGGAACCTTCTAAAATGAAGTATAGTGAGAGAAGGGAAGAGCATCATTGAGTTGTAGGACAACTTCATGTGCCAAATAACATGTTTTGGCGATTTCCAAAAGAGATGAGATAGAGGGAGATAGAAAAAAGAAAAAAAAAGAAAAAAGAAACAACCTGAAGAAATAGTGAAATGTTGCCAAATCTGACGAAAACAATAAAACCAAGAAGATAAAAGAATCCCAATCACAGGAAATGTGAAGCAAACTGTACCAAGACACAGCACAATCAACATGCTTAAAACCAGTGATGAAGAGAACATTATTAAAAAGTGAGAGAGAAAAAAAAATGTTTTAAACAAAGAGGTATTGTTTTTCACTAGCAACACTAGAAACAAAAAAAATATCTTTCAAGTGCTGAAAGGGAAAAACTGACAACTTAGAATTCTCTAACCACCGAAATTATCTTTCAAAAATGGAAGTAAAATAAAGACTTTTCAAATGCACAAAAGCTAAAAGAATTTATGGCCAGCATATCCACACTACAAAAAATTTGTTAAAAGAACTTCTTTAGGAATGAAGAAAATTATTCCAGAATGAAATATGGATCTACAGAAAGAAATGAAAAGCCATGGGATTATTAATTATATAAGCAAATATGTAAGATTTCTTTTTTACTTAAAAATTTTAAAATGTGACTATTTACACAAAAACAGCAACAACATAGTGTGGGGTTGATACATATGAAAGTGAAATGCATAACAATAGCAAAGAAGTGAGGAAGGGAGAAATGTAAATGTAACTAAGGCGCTTATACAATACCTTAAAAGATGTAATATCACTTTAGGTACCATGTGATGAAAGAAATATGTATACTATTAAGCCCTAAAACAATTACTAAGGTAACAGTCATAGTAAATAAGCCAATGAAAAAACAAAAGTGAAGAAAAAAAGAAAGATAACAAAAGAGCAGATGTTGTAAATAGAAAACAAGTAGCAAGATGATAGATTTAATACCTAGTTATATCAACAATAATCATATTCAATGTACAATTGATTTAATCCTAATCATAACAATAATCACACTAAATATAAATGGCCTAGATATTCTAATAAAAGAAGATATTTTAAGTCTAGAGAAAAGGAACAAGACAATTTAAAGAAACATAAAGCTTTAAAATAGAAGGATAAAAGAAGATAAGACATGCCAAAACTAGTCACAAGAAAATTTAATTAGCTATATTAATATCATTCAATGTAGATTTCAGGGCAAAATATATTACAAAGGATAAGTTATTTCATAATAATGGAGGGGTTAATTAATAAAAATTATATAACATCCTCAATGGTTATATACCTAGTAATAGTTTATAAATACATAAAGCAAAATGAAGCAAAAATGAAAAATAGATACAAATTAACTTTGAAGTAGGCCATAGATCCAAACAGAAAACCTAAAAGTATATAACTTAAAAATATATATATAGAACAAAACTTTGGGTTAGGCAAAAAGTTTTTAGATGTGACACCAAAAGCACAAGTCATTTAAAAAAAATTGTTAAACTGTTTTTTTTCAAAGTAAAATATTTGCAAATTATATACCTGATTTAAAAAAACACTTGTATCCAAAATATATACAGAACTTTCACAACTACTTTTTTTAGAGGTATAAACTTCATAAACTTATTATCTTGCTGTTCTGTAGGTCATGTTCAACACAAGTTTAACTGGTTTAAAACTCAATTGTCAATAAGGCTATAGAAACCTCAGAACTTAATTAGAAAAAAAGAAACCTCAAAAAATAAATGGACCAAAGATTTGAACAGGTATTTCCCTTAGGACAATATATGGATTAAAAATAAACACATGAGGGGCGCCTGGGTGGCTCAGTGGGTTAAAGCCGCTGCCTTCGGCTCAGGTCATGATCCCAGGGTCGTGGGATCGAGCCCCGCATCGGGCTCTCTGCTCTGTGGACAGCCTGCTTCCTCCTCTCTCTCTCTGCCTCTCTGCCTACTTGTGATCTCTGTCTGTCAGATAAATAAATAAAATCTTTAAAAAAAAAAAAAATAAACACATGAGTGATATTCATTAACATTAGACACTATGGGAATTCAAGATGGCACTACACACTTAGTGGACTAAAATTAGTGTTAGCAAAGATTGGAGACTTTAGAACTCTCATATACTTCTGGCAGGAACATAAAATGAAACAACCATTTTGTAATATATTATTTTTTAAACATACATCTACCATATGATATAGTCATTCCACTCATCTGTACTTACCCAAGAGAAATGAAAGCACATGTCTGTACAAAATGCAGCACATGAATGTTCATAAGAACTTCATATATAATGTCTAAAACTTAACAATAATTCAAATTTCCATCAACAGATGAATAAACAAACTATATGTCTATACAATGGCTTACTACTCAGCAATAAAAATGAATTATTGATTTGTGCCATAACAATAGATGAATCTCAAAATACGCTAAGTGAAAGAAGACAGATAAAAACATTTTGTAGGATTCTATTAATATAAAGATTCATAAATGCAAACCAGTGGCAAATGACAGAGAACAGATCAGTGGTTTCTCAGAGACTAGGAGGTATGGAGGAGCAGAGGGTAGGGATTACTCAGGGGTCAGGAAATATTTAGGGAAAATGGATATTGATTGTGGTTTGGTGGTTTCATGAGTGTCTGCACATGTCAAAACTTGTTAAAAGGTATACTTAAAATACGTGTACTGTATTGTATGTTTATTATACTCCAATAAGATATTGATAAAATGAAGAAAGTTGGAAGATAATTGGGTTGGAAATGGATAAAAGGAGAAAAAATAGGAAGCAGAGAGAAGTTTCAAAGTCGGGAAACAATACAAGCCACCACTGACACAGTCGCTGCTACAGATTTAGCATCCTAGGAGAGAGAATCTGATTGACTCAGGTGGTATTGCATGCTAGCCCTGGTGATGCCCTCATTTCCACAATGGGGAGTAGACACCTAGAATGAGCCTCCCTTCCAGACTGCTGATGTCACATGCCAGTCCTGGTGATGCCCTCATTTCCATTATGGGGACATCTAGAATAAGACTCCCTCCCAAACTCACAAAATGTAGGGAAAGATAACTCCCCAAAAGTTAACTGGGGAG
The DNA here is from genome assembly GCA_003697995.1 of Taxidea taxus jeffersonii. Lineage (NCBI taxonomy): Eukaryota > Metazoa > Chordata > Mammalia > Carnivora > Mustelidae > Taxidea > Taxidea taxus. Next base: position 64,638 of record RCUC01156900.1, on the reverse strand, counting down.
GATGTTTGCAGAGAAAATGTATGCAAGAAAGCAAAATGAATGAAAAAATAGCGACACTAGCTATTATTACTTCAAGGGCTTTTTTTTGTTGTTGTTCTAAGTGTGCTTCTATCTCTTGAGAAGCTAGAAATAGTAAAGAATCAAATACATACACTTCTGTTATTTTTGAAATCTATTTATTGAAATTTTCATATTATTTATTCTTTAGTAAGATTTCATATAGAATTTCTGCCACGATGTAGCTCACTTCTTTTGGGAGCGTGAGCATGTATGTGTGTGTTTATCAAATACTTATCACCTAATGAGTTAATATGGATCTCAGAACCAAGTGCTTTGTTATTCACTACTTCTGAATAAAGTAAAAATATTTGTTTGTTCACTATTAAACCCAGTAGCACTCGTTATCCACCTGGCTTTAATAACAATTCATTAGCACTCACTTTGTACCTGATATAATATCAGCTCCATTATCACACTACAAGCTAAAAATGTTTGAACTCCACATGTTGACAGCACAATATTATACTGTTTTTCTTTATCTCTAAAACAAAGAGATATAATATTCCTCTCTTAGAAATGTTCACCCATAAATTTCCTGTTTTCTGCCAAGAGTGGAATGTAGGGCAACTTGTAAGAGTCTGCATCGTTAGCAAACTGGATAAGAAGCCAGTTCTCACGGCTTTATTTCTGCTTTTCATGCTTCATTTCACAGAAAATTCACTTTTCTGTGTCTTAATTTCCCCAGCTACAAAGAGAGAAGAAACTATTTCTTTTGTGAATATAAGAGTAGATAAGGTTTCAATGACTAGTTTTAATGGTTCATTTAATTTCCTACCTAGTCAATTACTAAATATGCTGTAATTTGCAAAAAAAAAAAAAAAAAGTACATAATCTTAAGGCTGCCAGCTTACATAAATCTGTATATTAGAATCAACCAGTTTGCGCACATTGTCATGTCCACAGAAATTCTTATATCTATGAATTGAGAAACATTTTATGGTACTATGGAAAAGTGGATGAAAATGACCTTAGATTTAATTTAATCAGTTATGTTTAAAAGTCAATGGTAAACAAACTGAGCGTTTGGGAAGGGAGTGGGGTGGGGGGATGAGTGAGCCTGGTGGTGGGTATTAAGGAGTGCATGAATTGCATGGAACACTGGGTGTGGTGCATAAACAATGAATCTTGGAACGCTGGAAAAAATAAAATTAAATTGAAAAAAAATTTTTTAAAAGTCAATGGTAAAACAAAAAAGAATATAATTTGTAAAGAATCAATTCAAGATTTAACTCCTTGAATTCCTCTCTAAAATAATAAATCCAGAAAATCAAGTAAATTATTTTGTATTTAGTTCCACAGGATATTGTTGCCTTTCAGGTATTTGGTAAGATTTTTCTCTTCTTTGTTTGAAAACTATTTGCATACCCTTGTTGAAAAATCATTTCTTTTTGAACTTCTTGAATTTGTTGAGGTTACGTTTTGTGGGCTAATACGTCATCTATTCTTCTTGCTATTTGCAACAACACGGATGAAACCGGAGTATAATGGTAAGTGAAATAAATCAGTCAGAGAAAGACAAATACCATCTGATTTCACTCATATATAGAATTTAAGAAACAAAACAAATGAGAAAAGGGGAAAAAAAAAAAAGAAAGACAAATCAAGGAACAGACTTTTAACTATTGAGAACAAACTGATAGTTACCAGAAGGGAGGTGGGTGGGGAGATGGGTTAAATTGGTGATAGGGATTAAAGAGTGTACTTGCCATGATGACCAAAGGGTGATGCGTGGAACTGTTGAATTACTATACTGCAGACCTGAAACTAATATAACATTGTTCGTTCACTAACTAGAATTAAAATTAAAACTTTAAGAAAAAGAAATGAAATATAATAAAGTGAAATTTAAAAGTACATAATTTCTTTATATATGATAAATGATTTGTATGGTTAAGAAAGGTAGCACAGAGACATAAATTATAATGCTAGGGGCGCTAGGTGGCTCAGTGGGTTAAAGCCTCTGCCTTCGGCTCCCATCAGGAGCCCCACATCAGGCTCTCTGCTTGGCAGGGAGCCTGCTTCCCCCCCGCCCCACCCTCTGACTGCCTCTCTGCCTACTTGTGATCTCTGTCTGTCAAATAAATAAATAAAATCTTTAAAAAAAAATTATAATGCTAATTTTGTTCCTAAGTGTCTTACCTTAGTTCTATGTCTTAACCTTTCTGTTTCAGCTTCTTTAGCTGCAAAGTAGGGCACAAAGCAAGGAAAATCTAAACATTCTCAGGCTCATGGCAAGCATTAATCATCAAGCATAAAACTCTTTCCTGTTGACCTCACATATTGTTCTAGAATCCTTTTCCTCACAGCATATTTCTAGATTAGGTTTTACCTGTTTATTGAATGCTTACTATATGCTAGGCACTATTCTCAATGCTTACCCGTGTTAACTAATTTCATTATGGCACTACATGAGGTATGCACAATTAATATCCTTATTTTGCAGATGACAAAAATGGGGCCTGAAAATTCATCTATAGTAAGTGACAGAGCTTAAGTCAAACAGGCTATGTTTTCTACACTTTGGTACTTTGCTTTGGGTTCTCTAGAGTCCATTTAAACACAAACACTATGGTTAGTACTGAAAGCATGCCATAAACATTTGACAGTGAAAGGCATCCTCTGCTCTTTGGGGACTTTTTAAAAGTTTGTTCACAGCTTTATTCCCAGCACATGGCTCAATGCCTGGCAGAGTATCTGGCATAAAATGAGGACTCAGTAAATAATAATTGAATGAGTGAATGCTGACCTTTCCCTAGAAGGTTCTACAGTACTCTTAAAATGCTTTAAAATTATTTTATTTTTATGTTGTATCAGTCTGTTATTTCACAAAGTTTCTACTGACCATTTTTCAGGCAGAATCCTATTTGGTTTCCTAACCAAAGTTCTATCTTAGCTCTTCACTAGTGGAGTGTTTATTCTCAATTTAACAATTTCTTTTGACCCCACAAGTTCTGAGTTCAACAGGCAATGTTTAATTGTTGGGATAGTAATGGTGCTTTGCATAAGCTGCCTTTTTCCATGCAAGAGAAGCAGCCTGAAAGGAGGGTAGTCAATTGTCAAATTGGGGAAAGCCTTGACTGGCTGAGGAACAGATGCTCTTGAGTATAATTAGTAGAGACTTGCAATGACCTAGGTGGTTATTTAACTAAAAAAAGAAATATAAATGAAACCAAAATTGGATAATTTTGAAGGGATTTCATGGTGAGTCACTGAACAGAACTTAGTGACACAAAAAGAACAAATTGGTAAGCTAGTGTTTATAGTAAAGTATATGGAATTAGAGTCAAGACAACTTAAAACCAATGACATTTTTTTCTTAATTATTATACATTAACAGGATAAACCAGTACCTAACTTACCTGAATTATAAATAACATAAAAGCTACAGATAACCAGAAAGGCACACAAACTTAGAGCATGCTCACCAGTGACATTTTCTACAAAGAACTTCAAGCATATTTGGGGAGTGCATAATATTACAAAGTTCCTGATATATGTCTGACAACGATTCTTGATACCATTATATTTCTCCCAAACACCATCTCGAATCCAGAGATGAAGGCTTAAGGCAACTTCAAACAACAGAAATAAGAGTGTACTGACATCTACTGCAGTGTATAAGGAAAGAACTAGAAGAGAAAAGAAACAAAGATTTATCTCCAAAAAGCTACCATAGGAGCTCAAGGAGGATTAAAGAGCAGAGAGGAGCCCAAGAGGAACTCCTAACTGATGCTAATTGTACTGTAGCCATCAGTTGCATCACTGAGTTCTTGTCTGGCAGGTACAACTCCTCCCAAAGCACAGAGTACCAGCTGCTGTCCTCCAGGGATAATTCTGCAGAGCTCTGAGAAGAAAACATTCCATATATATATATTATATACTGAGTTGGGGAAAAAAAGTGATTAAAATAAGATGGAGATATTGTCATTATACTAAAAGGGGAAAATTATTTATTTTAAGTAAAAATAACATTGGGAGACAGAACAGGATGGAGACAGAAGAGAATTGTCATGCACATGCCCCTGAAAATATATGATCACAAACAGGCATCAGAAGTTCATATGACATGACATTCCCTATTAGGAGGAAGAGTAGTTTCCAGAGGGTCCAAAATCAAATGGTGAATTTTGTGTATATATAGTCAAGCTGCTTTAGCTATTTCCACCCTCTTGGCAGCCCCTGACCCAAGTCACAAACTCACATTACCTTGTAATAGTCCAAAGAGCCTTCTTCTCAGGTCTATCCATTCCCAAAGAGGCCCATGCTCCAAAATGTTCTTCCCACCCTATTATGGATGGAACTGTATCTGCTCAAAATTCAGATGTTGAAACCCTAACCTCCACGATGACAGTATTTGGAAAAGAGCATTTTGGAGGCAATTAGGTTTAGATGAGGTCATGAGGGTAGAACACCCATGATAGGATTAGTGCCATTATAAGAAGAGAAACAAAAGAGCATAGCTTTCTCTCTTCCATGCACAGAGAAAAGACCAAGTGAGGACACACTGAGATGGCAGCATCTGCAATCTAAAGAAAGAACTTCACCCTACTGGCATCTTGACTTATAACTTCCATCTCTAGAACTGTGAGACCTAAATTTCCCTTGTTATAGCTACCTAGCCCATGGTATTTTGTTACAGAAGCCCGAGGTGACTAAGAAATCCCATCTGCCCCATGTCATCCAAAATCACATTAAAGCATAGGCAATGCATGGTATAAAACAGGTTTTTCTCACTTATGGAGTCAAATGACCCACATTCCCTCCTGAGGAAGTCATGTAGACTTGGCCAAGGTACTCATCTGCTCTTGCTGTCACCCACAATACTGGAAAACACAAAAGACTAGTGGCACCAGCTAGACCCCAAGTCTTGATCTTACTGCCCACCTGCTTCTACTTATCAACTTTAGTCCCACATTTTTCCTTAAACTCTTCTTTCCAGCTTATCTCTTAACTCAGGCAAATGGAAAGTAAAACTGCCCTCTCAAGCAATAGCAACTGACCCAGCAAGACCCCAGACCACCAAGACCAGTTTGACCTTAACTCCTGACTTGCACCTACACAGATGGACCCTGGAGTGACCTCTAGAATGACTGACAGCCATCCTTACCTCATTATAATATGAAAATCTCCACCCCAAGGAGGAACACAAGCCTCATTTACATAACATACAATGTGTGTATAGTTATGCTTTCTTAAGGTGCGTGCATGACCTTATGCCCACTTCTCTATCTCATGATAAGTCTTCTCTATCTAAATATTCATCCTAACCCTAGAGGGGGTTAAGATGGTGGAAAAGTGGAGGGACCCTAATTTTGTCTCATCACTCGATACAACTAGACAATTAGCAAATCATTTTGAACACCTGAGAAATCAGTCCGAGGGCTGAGAAAACAAATACTGCATGTCTACAAGTAGAAAAGTGACCATTTTCTGGAAGGTAGGAGGAGCAGAGAGGAATCCAGTGTGATATAGCTGAGGATATGATGGTGGGGAGAGAGCCTGTTTAAGGAGACTACTGCAAAGTGTTATAAGCAGTGGAATGCAAAATTAGAACTTTCAGACATCTGTCACAATGGGGGACATCTCTACCTTAAAGGTGCTCAGGTGGCAGAGCGGGACAGAATCCCAGGTGTGACATTCTGATCTGAGGATTTCCTGGGCCTCAAGAAAAATGGGTGGTACCTAAATACTACTCTGTTCTGAGGCATAAGAATGTGGAAACTGGCTGAGAACAACAAGTCTAGTGCTTGCTTTCTGCTCTGTGTTGCCATAAACTGTACCACTGCACAGCAGGACAACTGCTTTCCTGGGACAGGTCCAGCAAAAGGCAGAAGCATGGCAAGAACCATCCTGGGAGCAATACCATGGATTTGCATTATGGAAGTCCTTAAAATTTGGAGTTCTTAAACTCAGTCACATGCTGGAGACAAAAAAGCTCAACCACAGGCAAGGTGATTACAGGGTTCTAATGGAAACCTGGGAAACAAGAGTAATTAGTCTTCTGTGAGGGTGCAAATATTCAGTTCTGGGGCTAGAGAATGGGGCACCACCATATTCATCACCCCCCCTCTTAATGCTGAAAGCCTTCGGAGAGCAAAATAACTCCACCTAGTGCAATCCAGAGCTGCTTGCATCAAGTTTTGTCTCCCTGCACATTGGAGGCACATTTCCACTAGGGCAAGTCCATCTGAGAATCAATGCAACAAGCCCCTCCCCCAGAAAACAAGCAGAAAAACTTGCTTGCACAAAATTTACTGATCATAGAGGGCTGCAAAGCTTCAGCACCAGGGGAAAATAGTATCCAGTATCCTTTGTACACTTTTTAATTAGTTGTTTATTATTATTTTTTCAGTTACGTTTTTATTTTTCTCAATGCTTTTCTTTTGAATTTTTATTTATCTCTTTTAAAGATCTGTTTGACAGAGAGAGAGAGAGAGAGAGAGAGAGCAAGAAAGAGCGTGCACAGGCAGGTGAGGCAGAAGGAGAGGAAGAGAGAACCCCAGGCAAACTCCATGTCAAGTGAAAAGCCTGATGTAGGGTTTGATCACAGCACCCTCAGATCATTACTTGAGCTGAAACCAAGAGTCAGAGGATCCACCAACTGTGCCACTGAGACCCCTTTTTATTTTTATATAAATATATAATTTGTTTCTATTCATAGTATTTTGTATATAGTTTGCTTCTTTTCATAGTAATATGTATACATACATATTTACACATACTTTTTCTTTCTTTCCTTCTTATTTTGGGATCTAGTTTCTTTTAACAGGCAGACCAAAACATACCTAGGATCTAGTTTGTTGTTGTTGTTGTTTTCCTTTTTCTCTCTTCTCTTTTCTGAACAAAATGATGAGACAGAGAAATTCACCCCAAAAGAAGGAATAGGAGGTAGTACTTACAGCCACAGATTTAATCAATATGGATATAAGAAAGATGTCTGAACTAGAATTTAAAATGATTGACTATAAGGAAACTAGCTGGGCTTGACAAAAGCAGAGCTGACACTAGAGATTCCCTTACTGTAGAAATAAAAGAACTAAAATCTAGTCAGGCCAAAATTAAGAATGTTATGACCAAGATAAAGTCCCAATTGGACTCCATAAAAATAAGGATGAATGAATCAGAAGAGCAAATGAGTGATTCAGAAAATAAAATTATGGAAAATAATGCACCTGAAAAGAAGAGGGAAAGAAGACTATTAAATCATGGAAGTAGACTTAGGGAGCTCAGTGACTCCATAAAGCAAAATAATATGCATATTGTAAGAGTCCCAGAAGAAGAAGGGCAGGAAAAAGGGGCAAAAGGTTTATTTGAAGAAAATGACAGCTGAGAAATTCCATAATCTGGGGAAGGAAACAGGCATTCAAGTCTAAGAAGCACAAAGAATTATCCTCAAAATCAACAAAAATAGGTAAACACCATGACATAATATAGCAAAACCTGCAAAAGGGTAGACATATAAGTCCAACAGCATGCCTGTCCACAGAGACTTGGCAGGCCAGAAAGGACTGGCATGATATATTAAATGTGCTAAAAGGGAAAAATATGCAGCCTAGAACTTTATTCAGCAAGGCTGTCATTCAGAACAGAAGGAGAGATAAAAAGTTTCCAGGACCCCCCTCCCAAAAATGTAAAGGAAAAGGAATTCCAAGACATTAAACCAGTCCTGTAAGAAATATTAAAAGAGACACTGAACAGAAAGAGAGACCAAAAGTAATAAAGACTAGAAAGGAACAGACACAACCTACAGGAAAAGCAAATTTAGAGGTAATACAATGGCCCTCAATTCATATCTTTCAATAATTATTCTGAATGTAAATGGACTAAGCTCCAATCAAAAGACACAGGGTATCAGAATGGATTAAAAAAAAAGACCCATTGATATGCTATTTATAAGAGACTCATTTTTTAATTGATTTTTCTTTAGTTTTTTAAATTTTCATTTACTTATTTTTATTATTACATTCAGTTAGCCAACCTGTAGTACAACATAAATTTTTGATGTAGTGTTTGATGATTCATTAGCTACATATAACACCCAGTGCTCATCACAACACATGCCCTCCTTAATACCCATCATATGGCTACCCCACCCTTCCAAGTCCCTCTCCTCTGAAACCCTCAGTTTGTTTCCCAGAGTCCAGAGTCTCCCATGGTTTGCCCCCCTCTCTGATTTCTTCCCATTCAGTTTTCCCTCCCTTCCCCTGTGGTCCTCCATACTATTCCTTATGATCCACATATGAGTGAAACCATATGATAATTGTCTTTCTCTGCTTGACTCATTTCACTTAGCATAATCTCCTCCAATTCCATCCATGTTGATGTAAATGGTGGGGATTCATCTTTTCTGATGGCTGAGTAATATTCCATTGTATATATAAGCCACATCTTTATCCATTTGTCTGTTGAAGGGTATCTAGGCTCCTTCCACAGTTTGGCTATTGTGGACATTGCTGCTATGAATATTGAAGTGCAGGTGCCCCTTCTTTTCACTATATCTGTACCTTTGAGATAAATACCTTGTAGTGTAATTGCTGGGTCATAGTGTAGCTCTGTTTTTTAACATCTTGAGAAATCTCCATACTGTTTTCCAGAGTGGTAGTACCATCTTGCATTCCCACCAACAGTGTAAGAGGGTTTCCCTTTCTCCACAACCTCACCAACATTTATTATTTCCTGCCTCATTAATTTTTGCCATTCTCACTGGTGTAAGATGGTATCGCATTGTGGTTTTTGATTTGTATTTCCCTGGTGACAGTGATGTTGAACATTTTTTCATGTGTCTGTTAGCCATTTGTATATCTTCTTTGGAGAACTGTCTGTTCATGTCTTCTGCCCATTTCTTAATCGGATTATTTGTTTTTTGGGGTGTTGAGTTTGAGAAGTTCTTTATAGATCTTGGATACCAGCCCTTTATCTGTAATGTCATTTGCAAATATCTTCTACCATCCTGTGGGTTTCCTCTTAGTTTTGTTGACTGTTTCCTTTGCTGTGCAGAAACTTTTGATCTTGATGAAGTCCCAGAAGTTCATTTTTGCTTTTGTTTCCTTTGCCTTTGGAGATGTGTCTTGAAAGAAGTTGTTGTGGCCAATGTAGAAGAGGTTACTGCTTATTTTCTCCTCCAGGATTTTGATGGATTCTTGTTTCACATTGAGGTCTTTTATGCATTTTGAGTTTATCTTTCTGTATGGTATAAGAGTTTCATCCTTCCATTCTTCTATATGTAGCTGTCCAATTTTCCCAGCACCACTTATTGAAGAGACTGTTCTTTTTCCATTGGATATTTTTTTTCCTGCTTTATTGATGATTAGTTGACCATAGAATTGAGGATACATTTCTGTTTTTTCTATTCTGTTCCTTTGGTCTATGTGTCTGTTTTCTGCTAATACAATTATGTCTTGGTGATCATAACTGTGTAATATAACTTGAAGTCAGGCAATGTGAGACCTCCAGCTTTGTTTTTCTTTTTCAACATTCACTTGGTGATTTGGAGTCTTTTCTGATTTCATACAAATTTTAGGATTGTTTGTTCCAGCACTTTGAAAAAGCGCCAATGGTATTTAAACAGGGATGGCACTCAAAGTATAGATTGCTCTGGGCAGGACAGACATTTTAACAATGTTCATTCCTCCAATCCATGAACATGGAATGTTTTTCCATCTTTTTGTGCCTTCCTCAATTTCTTTCATAAGTGTTCTTTAGTTTCTAGAATATAGATCCTTTACCTCTTTGGTTAAGTTTATTCCTAGGTATCTTATGGTTTTTGGTGCTATTGTAAGTGGAATTGATTCCTTAAATTCTCTTTTTACAGTGACATTGTTAGTGTATAGAAATTTCTTTGCATTGATGTATCCTGCCACATGACTTGCTATATGAGTTCTAGTAATTTGAGGGTGGAGTCTTTTGGGTTTTCCACATAAAATATGATGTCACCTGCAAAGAGACAGAGTTTGACTTCTTCTTTGTCAATTTGAATACCTTTTTATTTCTTTTTGTTGTTTGATTGCTGATGCTAGGACTTCTAGCACTGTGTTGAACAACTGTGGTGAGAGTGAGCATTCCTGTCAGTTCCCGACCTTAAGGGAAAAAGTCTCAGCTTTTCCCCACTGATAATATATTCACTATGGGCTTTTCATAGATGGATTTTATGATACTGAATAATGTTCCATCTATCTCTACACTCTGAAGAGTTTTAATTAGGCATGGATGTTGTATTTTGTCAAATGTTTTTCCTGCATCAATTAAGAAGATCATGTGGTTCTTGTATTTTCTTTTATTAATGTGCTCTATCACATCAACTTGCAAATGTTGAACCACCTTTGCATCCCAGAAATAAATCCAACTTGGTCATGATGAAAAATCCTTGTAATGTACTCTTGGATCCTACTGGCTAGGATCTTGTTGAATATTCTGACATCCATGTTTGTCAGGGATATTGTCTGTAATTCTCCTTCATGATGAGGTCTTTGTCTGGTTTGGGATCAGGGTAATGCTGGCCTCATAAAACAAGTTTGGAAGTTTTCCATCTATTTCTATTTTTTGAAACAGCTTCAGTAGAATAGGTATTATTTCTTCTTCAAATGTTTGATAGAATTCCCTTGGGAAGCCGTCTGGCCCTGGACTTTTGTTTTTTGGGAGATTTTTGATTACTGCTTCACTTTTGTTACTGGTTATTGGTCTATTCGGATTGTCTATTTCTTCCTGTTTCAGTCTTTGTAGTTTATAAGTTTCCAGGAAGGCATCCATTTCTTCCACATTGCTTAAAATGTTGGCATATAGCTGCTGGTAATAATTTCTAATAATTGTTTCTATTTCCTTGGTGTTAGTCATTATATCTCCCCTTTCATTCATGATTTTATTAATTTGGGCCCTTTCTCTTTTCTTTTGGATAAATCTGGTGAGAGGTTAATTAATAATTAATAAGATTATTGATCTTATTAATTCTTTTAAAGAACAAGCTTCTAGTTTTGTTGATCTGTTCTACTATTTTTCTGGTTTCTATTTCATTGATCTCTGCTCTAACCTTTATTATTTCTCTTCTCCTGCTTGGTTTAGGTTCCATTTTGATATTCTCTCTCCAGCTTCTTTAGGTGTAAGGTTAGCTTGTGAATTTGGGATTTCTCTAATTTTTTTGAGAGAAGCTTAGATGCCTATGTATTTCCCCCTTAGGACTGCCTTTGTAGTATCCCATGGGTTTTGGACTGATGTGCTTTCATTCTCATTAGTTTCCAGGAATTGAATAGGGAAAAAGAGGACTACACTAGAGCATGCATCTATATAAAAAATATAGGCATGAAAAAGTACAAATTAAAAAGCTACTATGAAATATAAGTTGATATATTGAACATCTGGTTGAAATGAGAAACAGGTAAAAAGAAAAAAAAATAGAAGAAGCATAAAAGAAAGAATAAAAAGAAAGTTGTATCTGAAAAAAACACAAGCTGTGAGGCAACACCTGGAACTCAATATAATATTTTCCCCTGATGTTGGAGTTTTACAGTTTAGTGGGAACCCTAGGTTTGTCGTCCTCTGGTTCTTTCAGCCTGTCTTCTGGGACAGGGGCCTGATGTACTGATTTTCAGGCAACCCTGCTTTGGCAGAGTTGCCCCATACCCTGTTGGGAGGTTGGCTCAATGGAAAACAGTTTTTTGAGCTTTTGTTCTCTGGTGGCTTTCTGTGCCTCTTCTGAAGGTCAGAGCAAAAAATGGCTGCATCCAGACCTCTGTCCCAGAGCAGAGAATTGCAGTCTGCTCTTCTCCAAACCCTCCAGAACACACAGGCTCCATTTCCATGTGTGCTGCTGAAAACTGCAGCCTCCCCCAGTGTGTACCCATAGTGTCCTTCTCAGCAACTGACCAGGGCATGTGGGCTTGTTTCTGCCCTTTGTACTTCTAAAACCACAAGAGGCCCCAGGTTCTTGCAGGCACCCCTGCAGCTCCTGAATCCTGTTTGAGTGCTATTCTAAAGCCTTTCCCCAGCCACTACCAGTCTTCAAATTTTTGCCCATTCCCTGGTGCAGGATGCTTTTGCACTCAGGTGTTATATCACTTTCCAGGTGCCAGCTTATGGTGGCTCCCTCCCCCTTCTGTTAATCTTCCAATAATTCCTTGCAGATTCATGACTCTTCCCTTCCTATCTCACAAAAAGCCATGCTTTTCTGCTTATAGATATCCAGATATATAGTCTTATACTTCAGGCTAATTTCATGGGTATTCAGAGTGGTTTAGTAGATACACAGCTAAATTCAAGGGACCAGTTGAAATGGGGTTCCCTACTCGTCTGCCTTGCCTCATTCCCACAAGAGACTCATTTTAGACCCAAAGACACACCTGAAAGTGGGGGTGGAGAACCACTTATCATGCTAATAGACATCAAAAGAAAACTGGAGTAATCATCCTTATATTAGACAAATTAGATTTTAAACCAAAGACTGTAAAAATATAATATCATAATAAAGGGGTCTATCTAACAAGAAGATCTAACAATTGTAAATATTTATGTCTCCTACTATGGAACAGTCAAATATATAAATCAATTAACAAAAAATGTAAAGAACTCATTGATAATAATACAATAATAGTAGGGGACTTTAACACTCCACTCATAGCAATGGACAGATTATGTAAGCGAAGATCAACAAGGAAACAAGGGCTTCGATTGACACACTGAGCCAGAAAGACTTAACAGAAATATTCAGAGCATTTCATCCTAAAACAGCAGAATGCACACTCTTTTTGAGAGCACATGGAGCATTCTCCAGAACAGATCACATATGGAGTCACAAATCAGAACTCAATGGGTACAAAGAGACTGAGATCATACCATACATATTTTCAGACCACAATGCTTTGAAACCTAAAGTCAACCACAAGAAAAAAAAAAAATGGAAGGACCACAAGTACTTGGAGGTTAAAGGACATCCTATTAATGAATGAATGGGTCAACTAGGAAATCAAGAAATATATATATTTTAAAAATACATGGAAGCAAATGAAAATGAAAACATAACAGTTCAAAACCTTTGGATGTAGCAAAGGTGGTCCTAAGAGGGAAGTACTCTGCAATACAGACATACCTCAAGAAACAAGAAAAGTCTCAAATACACAACATAACCTTCACCTAAAGGAGCTGAAAACAGAACAGCAAATGCAACCTAAATTCAGCAGAAGACAAAAAAAATTATAGTAGAAATAATGATAAATAAAATAAAAATAGATCAACAAAATAAAAAAAAAACAGCGGCTGGTTCTTTGAAATAATTAACAAGATTGATAAATACCTAGCCAGGCTTATCAAAAAGAAAAGAGCAAGGACCCAAATGGATCAATTTATGAATGAAAGAGGAGAGATCACAACCAACAGTACATTATAAGAATACTATGAAAAACTATATGCCAACAAACTGGGAGAAATGGGTGCATTCCTAGAAACATATAAACTACTAAAACTGAAATAGGAAGAAATAGAAAACCTGAATAGACCCATAACCAGTACAGAAATTGAATCATTAATCAAGAATCTCTCAACCAGTAAGAGTTCAGGGGCAGATGGCTTCCCACAGAAATTCCACCAAACATTTAAAGAATTAATACCTATTCTTCTGAAGCTGTTCCAGAAAATAGAAATGGAAGGAAAACTTCTAAGCTCATTTCACAAGGTCAGCATTACCTTTAATCTAAAACCAAAGACCCCACTAAAAAAAATTACAGACCAGTATCCCTGATGAATATGGATGCAAAAATTCTCCACAAGATACTAATCAGATCCAACAGTACATTAAAAGGATTATTCACCATGATAAAGTGGGTTTTATTCCTGGGCTGCAGAGGTAGTTCAACATCTGTCAAAAAGGCATTTGACAAAATGCAGTATCCTTTATTGATAAAAACCCTCCACAATGCAGGGATAGAGGGAACATCATAAATGCCATGTGTTAAAGACCTATAGCTAATATCATCCTCAGTGGTGAAAAAACAGAGCTCTTCCCCTAAGGAATATCCACTCTTACCACTGTTGTTCAACATAATACTGGAAGTTCTAGCCTTAGCTATCTGATGACAAAAAGTAATAGAAGGCATCCAAATTGACAAAGAAGTCAAGCTCTCACTCTTCAAAGATGACATAATACTCTATGTAGAAAACCCCAACTACATTTAAAGACCTCACCAAAAAACTGCTAGAATATAGGAATTCAGCAAAGTTGCATGATATAAAGTCAATGCACAGAAGTCTGTTGAATTTCTAGATACTAATAATGAAGCAGCAGAAAAATAAATCAAGGAAATGATCCTATTTACAATTGTACCAAAAGCCATAAGATACTTAGGAATAAACCTAACCCATGTGGTAAAGGATCTGTACTCTGAAAACTATGAAACACTTTGAAAGAAATTGAGAAAGATAGAAAGAAATGGAAAGACAGTCCATGCTCATGGATTGGAAGAAGAAATATTGTTAAAATGTCTATGCTACCCAAAACAATCTACACATTCAATGCAATCCCTATGAAAATACTTCCAGCATTTTTTACAAAACTGGAGCAATTCTAAAATTTGTATGGAACTGGAAAAGACCCTGAATAGCCAAATTAATGTTGAAAATGAAAACCAATGTTGGAGGCATTACAATTCTGGAATTCAAACCATATTACAAAACTGCAATCACCAAGACAGCATGGTACTGGCACCAAAACAGACATATAGATTAATGGGACAGAATAGAGAGTCTAGAAATGGGCCCTCAAATCCATGGTCAACTAATATTTGACTAAACAGGAAAGAATATCCAAAGCAGCGGGGGGAGACAGTTTCTTCAACAAATGCTTTGAGAAAACTGGAGAGCAACATACAGAAGAATGAAACTAGACCACTTTTTTACATCATCCACAAAAATAAATTCAAAGTTGATGAAAGACCTAAAAGTGAGACAGGAAACCATCAAAATCCTAGATGAGAACACAGGCAGAAGCCACTCTGTCCTCGGCTGCAGCAACTTCTTGCTAGATACCTCCCCAAAGGCAAGGAAACAAAAGCAAAAATAAATTATTGGGACTTCATTAAGTTAAAAAGCTTTTGCAGAGAAAAAGAAACAATCAACAAAACTGATAGGCAACCTATGGAATGGGATCACAAATGACATATCAGACTAAGGGTTGTATCCAAAATCTATAAAGAACTTATCAAACTCCCAAAAACAAATAATCCAGTCAAGAAATGGGCAGAAGATATGAGTAGACATTTTTCCAAAGAAGACATACAAATGGCTAACAGACACATGAAAAAATGTTCAACATCTCTCAGGATTATGGAAATACAAATCAGAATCACAATGAGATAGCACTTCACACCAGTCAGAATAGCTAAAATTAACTCAGGAAACAACAGATGTTGGTGGGAATGCAAACTGGTAGAGCCACTCTGGAAAACAGTATGAAGACTTCTTAAAAAGTTAAAATAGGGGACACCTGGGTGGCTCAGTGGGTTAATCCTCTGCTTTTGGCTCAGTTCATGATCTCACGGTCCTGGGATCGAGCCCCACATCAGGCTCTCTGCTCAGCAGGGAGCCTGCTTCCTCCTCTCTCTCTGCCTGCTTCTCCGCCTACTTGTGATCTCTGTCTGTCAAACAATCCAAAAAAAAAAAGTTAAAATAGAACTACCCTATCATCAAGCAATTGCACTTTTAGGTATTTTTCTGAAAGATACAAAAATAGCGATTCAAAGGGGCCCACGCATCCCAGTGTTTTTAGCAGCAATGTCCACAATAGCCAAAATATGGAAAGAGCCCCTATGTTCATCAACAAATGAATGGATAAAGATGTGGGTTGTGTACACACACACACACACACACACACACACAGAGGCATATTACTCAGCCATTAAAAAGAATGAAAGCTTGCCATTTGCAATGATGTGGATGGAACTAGAGGGTATTATGTTAAGCGAAATGAGTCAGTCAGAAAAAGACAAATTACCATATGATTTCACTCATATGCAGACCTTAAGAAACAACATAGATGATCATAGGAGAAGAGAAGGAAAAATAAAATAAGATAAAAACAGAGAGGGCGGTAAACTGTTAAGAGACTCTTAACTACAGAGAACAAACTGAGGATTGCTGGAGGGGAGGTGCATGGGCAGACAGGTAATTGGGTATTGGGCCTTAAGGAGGGCACTTGATGTAATGAGCACTGGGTGTTCTATGCAACTGATAAATCACCAAATTCTACCTCTGAAACCAATAATATATTACATGTTAACTAAATTGAACTTAAATAAACCAATACATCCTAGCCTTAAATAAAAGGAACCCATCCACACTTGCTTGGGGAGTCACAGCTTTGGAAGCATTCCTGGTGATCTCCTTTGCTGCAAAAAAAAAAAATTTTCTTTGTGTGAAAACGCAACCTGATGCAGTTTCTGACTCACTGAGGAGCGAACCTATGTTTGCTTAGTTATAACAGTTCTGACCTTTCCATCCAAAATTACTGGAATTTTCAAGAGTGGCTTGTTTGTCACATGAGTGCAATTGGCATAAGCTCTACAGGCGATATCTTGAGAAAGGGAGTTCCCCGTTCTCATTTTTAGTACATAACATTTATCTCTACCACTATGATGGAAAAACAAGGGTTAGCAAGTTCTGCAGCTGCTGACCCTTGGTAAAGAATGTTAAAACAGATGTAAGCTAGCCTTAGAGACTTGGACTAATGCCAACAGCAATAAATGCAGCTTGCCTTGTGGCTGTCACCCTGTCTTAAGGACTGAATGGTCAATGGAAGCCACTATTTCACATTGCTGTGCTGTGTCTGTGTCTCCCATTCTACTGAGCTGAAGCTGGCAGTGCAATGGCACAGGAAGAATCAGGCACCTCAGTACATACAGTATCCGGTAATTGGACACTGCATCTGGTTGTGGTTACTATCAGAATGATACCTTCTTAGGGCTTTCCCTAGGCAAAGCAATCAGTTTTGTCAAATCTGAAAGGCAAGCATCTCTATCTGGCTCCTGTCATCCCGGACATCATATATGTCCATAAAATCATGTTATAGGGTATTATGAAAATTACTCCACAGCATTTCAAAAAACTGGTTCACACTATTCTGGGATCTCTGCACTCTGTTACTTCAGTCTCTGGCTAAAATGCAAATGGTATATAATAGCAACACTGTACTCAAAGAAAGGAGACTTTTCTTCAAGCAGTAGGTAAAGGAAGGCAATTTAAGTGACAATCCTTTTAACTCTTCCTCAACTTTGCCCATGCAACTTTGTCCTTGTTCATCTGAATTTTAACAGAATGGAGCTAATGTAAAAGGAACTCTGAAATAAATGACAAATGTGAATGACTGGGACAGATGAAAGATGTCTTTTAGAGTTACTTGGACTAAAAATAACTTGCGTAACTCTTACAGCTTTCCTAGGAAACAATGAAAGACTATGCAGGGTACACTGTATTCATAACAAGAATTGGACCTTTGCTTTTGAAAAGGATGGTCTTAAAATACTGTGAATTGGGAAAATGTTCAAAGTGATACCATTTAACAAAGACCATGGTTGGATCCCAGAGAATGTTTCACTTTCAATTCAGTGAATTCAATTCAAAATCATTGCTAAACCCATATAGGTGTTGTGGGTAAGAAAGGAAAATTCCATCCAGAAAAGTACCTCTTTAAACATTAATTTTAGAATTAAATTCCTTAGAAATCCATCTTAAATATGTGGTACAACCATGTGTCATACAGATGTAAAGCAGTGTTTCTCAACTAGTATTTAAAAATGTTTTCAGTGTTTTAAATAAGTGGCAGTTATAAAAAATTTTTTGCTAGGTGCACATACACACAAACAAAACTGCAAGTAGGAAATTTTTTTCTGCTCACCCAGATGACCATCACTCAGATGTAATGGACTGGAAAACTCAAGTGGAACTCAGCTACACCATGCTCTAGAATGTACAGGATCCCCAGGGAGGACTCTCCAAGAAGGAGGAGATCTTACCAGATTTAGAAATCATTTTCACTCACAAGGTACTGAAATAAAGAAGGACCTTTTTAACTCCATTTTGGGAAAATTCCAAATGACAACGGCTATTAATCCTCTAGGCAACAAACCAATGTGAAAGGACCCCAAAGTGAATATGTCAAAGGTATGTTTAAGGAAATCAAATATTATTTTCAAATATCAGAATTTTAAAATATGTTGTTCTTTTACAACAGGCCAGAATTAATGAAGTCAGCTTCTCTGCTCCATATGATAATACCCAAACATGAGTTGAAGAACAATTATTTTCATACTCATATGTAATATAAATCCTTTAGTAAATAAAGGTCATACAATTTGAATATGGAAGGAGAAAGTATGGGATGCCTGGGTGGCTCAGTTGGTTAAGCAGCTGCCTTCGGCTCAGGTCATGATCCCAGCGTCCTGGGATCGAGTCCCACATCGGGCTCCTTGCTTGGCAGGGAGCCTGCTTCTCCCTCTGCCTCTGCCTGCCACTCTGTCTGCCTGTGCTCGCTCTCTCTCTCTCTAACAAATAAATAAATAAAATCTTGAAAAAAAAAAGAAGGAAAAAGTATAATTTTTTAATATTCAATAAAAAGTTCAATAAAAATATTGAAGGGGCAAATATGTTTAGTTTTCTGTTATTTCAGAGAAGTAGAATATTAAAAAAACAAATTCAGACTCCCTTATACAATGTAACATGCTAAACATTTATTAATTAACTCTAACATGACACCACAAATAATATTATCCTGTATAAGATTCAAAACAACCTATAAATCAATTTTTTTTATGCTTTCATTCTTTAACAGATTAGGAAACTACCTCAGAGGGGCCACAAAACTAATAAACGGCAAACCTAGTCAGATGAGTACAGATAGAAAGTGTCAATTATTCATGCCTGTTGTCCATGTGACATTGATTGGTTAGAGCACTAAGAAGCATGGAGGAATTAGTGGTGCTTGGATGGCTCAGTAGGTTAAGCTACTAACTCTTGGTTTCAACTCAGGTCTTGATCTCAGAATCATGAGTTCAAGCCCCATGTTGGGCTACATACTGGAGATGTGGAAGCTACCTTAAAAAAAAAAAAAAGGGCTCGATTCCAGGACCCTGGGATCACGACCTGTGCCGAAGGCAGAGGCTTTAACCCACTGAGCCACCCAGGTGCCCCAGAACTTTATTTTTCTAAACTTAAACTCTGTACACATTGAACAACTCCCCATTCTTCCTCCCAGTTCTAGGTAATCACCACTGTACTTTCTCTATGTATTTAACTATTCTAGGTATCTCATATAAGTAGAACTATACAGTATTTGTCCTTTTGTATTTGGCTTATTTCACTTAGCATAATGTCTTCTAGGTTCATACATGTTATAACATGTGTCAGAATTCCACCCCTTTTTAAGGCAGAATAATATTCCATTTTATGTATATACCACATTCTGTTTGTCCATTCACTGTTGCTTCCACCTTTTGACTATTGTGAATAATGTTGTTGCAACCATGAGTGTACAAATATTTGTTCGAGTTTTTGTTTTCAATTCTTTGGGAAGTATACCCACAAGCGGAATTGCTGGATCACATGGTAATTCTACTTTCAATTTTTTGAGGAACCATCATACTATTTTTCATACAGCCTACACCATTACATTTCAACTGGCAACACACAGGGTTCAAATGTCTCCAAATCCTTGCCAACATGTTATTTTTTGTTTCATTGTTGATGTTTTGATAATGGCCAACCTAATGTGTATGAATCAGTGCCTCATTATTGTTTTGGTTGACATTTCCCTAATTATTTTCATGTGCTTACTGGCTATTTGTTTACCTTCTTTGGAGAAATATCTACTCAGACCCTTTGCCTGTTTTTTAATTGGGTTGCTTGTTGTCTTGTTGTTGAGTTATAGAAGTTCTTTATATATTCAGAATATCTAACTAGACCTGTGATTTGTAAATATTTTATTCCCTTTTTGTGAGTGCTTCCTTACTCTGTATAGTGTTTTTTTGATGCACAAAAGTGTTTAATTTTGATAACTGATTTTTTTTTGTTATTGTCCATGCTTACAGTGTCATATCCAATAAATCATTGCTAAATTCAATGTCATGAAGCCTTTGCCTTGGGTTTTCTTCCTCAAGTTGAATTTTTGATTTATGGAACACAGATTTTTAACATTGAACCAGAATGTACAAGGTTATATTAGCTTCAGGTGTGTACCATATTGTTTTGACAATTTTTTGTATTACTCAATGTTCACCACAATAACTGTAGTCACCATCTGTCACTATACAATAATTATTGACTATATACCCTATACTGTACTTTTCTAAGGGTAGGATTATTTTTTAATTTGTTTATTTTTTAAAAGATTGTTTCTTTAACCTGTTGACCCATGAAACAGTTTTTAATTTGTACTCTAATATCTAGTCTCAATAATGCTAAAAAATCTTTTATTCAACCCAATAGTAATTTAAAAAAGATCAAATGTGTTTTTTGGGGGGAGGGTTATGTACACAATGGCCAAAAGATTCTGAAGAAAACAAATTGATACAATGGAATAAAGTTCATTATATTTCTCATAGTTATGAGTAAGTCTTTTTGAAAATAGATGTGCTGCATTTGTGGCACATGAACAATATATGAACTATATCAAGTCACTATAGATTAAGTAGTTGTGAGAAATAAATCCCATCTGTGAAAACAGACTATCTGGACATCATTCATTATATTTATTAGATATCCAGTTGATGTGGACATAATGGAGCTAAATTATAGAGACCATATTAAAGAATCAAGCACTTAAGTGCTTTTGCATCAATTACTTAAACTGCTTAATGAGAGATTGCCTGCATTTTGGGTTCAAGAGCAAAGAGAAAATTTAAAAGAACAATAAAGTTTTGATTTTTTATAACTTTGTTCCAAAAATATTAATAAAGTGATGTACATTATGGTTTTGAAGGTCCTAGTTTCTTTGTTATAATAATGGAAAACAGGAAAAGGAATTACGGGCCTAATGTCACTATTCAGGTCAAGAATTTTTGTTTTGCTCGTTTTAATGAATTTATTATCCATTTATTAAAAATACATTGGGGTGGGGCGCCTGGGTGGCTCAGTGGGTTAAAGCCTCTGCCTTCAGCTCAGGTCATGATCCCAGGGTCCTGGGATTGAGCCCCGCATCGGGCTCTCTGCTCAGCAGGGAGTCTTCTTCCCCCTCTCTCTCTGCCTGCCTCTCTGCCTGCTTGTGATCTCTGTCTCTGTCAAAAAAAAAAACAAAAAACAACACTGGGGCTATGGCGCCAAAACAATTCAATTCAACTGTAAATCAGCTCTGTTCAACAACTGGATATCCATTAATATCAACTGGACCAAAATTTATAAGAAAATCTTACTCTTAGGAGTAAATATTCATGATTTTGAGTTGGACAAAGACTTCTTTAAAAACACCAAAACCACAATGACAACAGGAAAAAAATAGGTAAATTGGACTTCTTCAAAATTAGAAACTTTCATGCTTCAAAGGACATCATCAGGAAGTAAAAATACAAGATACAAAATGAGAGAGAATATTTGCAAATTATATATCTGATAAGTGACTTGTATTCAAAACACATAAAGAACTTGTACATCACAATAATAAAAAGGTAAATAACTCAATTTAAAAAGTGGCAAAAAATCTAAATAAACATTTCTCTAATGAAGATATGTAAATGTGTAATAAACACATGAAACATACATCATGAACTATCAGGGAAATACAAATCAAAACCACATTGAGATACCACTTTATACTTACTATAATGGCTAGAATCAAAAAGTCTGATACAGGGGTACCTGTATCAGATACCTTAACAGTGGGTTAAGCCTCTGCCTTTGGTTCAGGTCATGATCTCAGGGTCCTGGGATTGAGGCCTACATA
Source organism: Taxidea taxus jeffersonii (assembly GCA_003697995.1). NCBI lineage: Eukaryota > Metazoa > Chordata > Mammalia > Carnivora > Mustelidae > Taxidea > Taxidea taxus. The sequence goes on along the minus strand of RCUC01156900.1, from coordinate 42,674 downwards.
GGACTCTCTGCTCAGTGAGGAGCCCGCTTCCCCCACCCTCTGCCTGCTTCTCTGCCTACTTGTGATCTCTGTCTGTCAAATAAATAAATAAAATCTTAAAAAAAAAAGTCTGATACAAAAAAGCGTTAGTGAGAATGTAGAGAAACTAGAGTCCTCATATATTACTGGTGGGAATGTAAAATGTAAAACAATTATTTGCCACACAAAAAGATTAATTTCCTCCAATGAGTTAAACATAGAGATACTGTATGACTAATCAATTCCACTTTTAGGTATCTACTCAAGAAATAAGAACATATGTTTACAAAAAAAATGTGTACACAAATGTTTATAGAAGCATTATTCATAACAGCCAAGAGGTGGAAAGAACACAAATATCCATCAGTTGATGAACAGATAAACAAAATGCGGTATACCAAAACACTGGAATGTTACTCAGCCACTAAAAGGAACAAATCATTGATGCAAGCAACACTGATGGACCTTGAAAACATTCTGAGTGAGGAGAGGAGTTAAGACAGCAAAGGAGTAGGAGGACCCTAAGTGTGGCTCCTTCCTCAAACACAGCTAGATAAAGATCAAATCATTCTTAATACCCAAAAAATTGATATGAGGACTGAGAGCACAAACTGAACAGCTAGAGGTAGAAAAATGGCCACAGCCTCCCCAGCCATGGGCTGTGGATGCATGTGCAGGTAGTGCTCCATAGCCGTCTCCAGCTCCTCCACCTCATACAGGGTGGCAGGGTCCAGTGAGTGGGCATTGATGAGGCTCACAAGATATTTTTTGTAGTGTGCCTGGAAGAGGCTAGCATAGCCAGCCAGAGTCTCCTTGCCACAAGCTTCATCTCAGAACCCGTTAGGAATCTCTTTCTGCTTCATCACCTGGCAGCCACCACCAGGTACCACCTGGGCCCCTGCTGGGGACTATGTGTTGAACATGACGTTATTGCCCTTCTGGAGCTGGAGAGCAATCCAGTCTCGCATGTAGAAGAGGCAGTCTCACGAGTGGTGGCCATGCAGGGACTTTTTCACCCTGCAGTTAGGGTCTGGACATTTATTCTTGGCATTAAAGGCATTGTAGCAACCACTGCAGAACTGGTGGTGGCACTGGGTGCTGTGAAAGTACATGCGCCTCCCCGGGGAAGTGCGCACAAGAACTTTGGGGCAGTCAATGCCATTCTCCAGAAGATACATGGCCAGGCCCTGGAGATGTGGGAAGTTGATTTGAGGGAGAGAAGAAATGTGGGTGTTGAGGGGAGGGAGCCCTGATCACAGAGAGAAGAGAAAGAGAGAATGAAAGCAATGTTCAGGGCATTACACAAGAAAAGCTTCTTCCCAAAACCATTGACTTGGAAAAGGAGAGGGGCTGAATACCACAACATTTTTAAGCAAGGGAGCTCAAAGTCAGATATTTTAGAAGTCTGTGAAATCGCTGGGGTCATGCCTGGTGGGCTTCACATGCTCTGGTGGGGAAGAAGGGTGGAGGCCCAGGATGGGGACCTGAGGATCCCCTGTGTTGCACAGGAAGAAATAGTTCCCCTTCTTGGAGTATATTTTGGAGTGATGGCACAGGTTCTTCAGGGACAGGAGAGCTGGTGGGAGCCAATGCTGCCCTGTTCATTAGCATAGAAACACATGCTGAGGTCAGCAAAACTTGGTGTCAGCTTTCTGCTGTGCTTTACTATAAGCTCTGAACCACTGCAAGGTTGTGTGACTGCATTTCTGAGACAAGCAAGCAAAGGCCAGTGTGGAGAGACCCTCTCCCAGAGGATCAGTGTGGGTCCACACTGCATGGATCCCTAAAATTTATAGTTTTGAAACCCAGTCATGTGCCTAAGATAAAACATAGGAGTACTGTGCTGCCTGGTAGGGTGACAGCTCAGACATAAACAAGGCAGGGATATGACAGAAACCAGAGACACAAGAGGGCAATTGTCTGTGAAGGCTTCCTGAAGAATGGCAGGCACAAACTCCTCACTCCAGGGACATGACAGCAGGCCTACACCATTTTCTCCCAAATACCCATCAGCACTGACCAACTTCAGTGAGCAACATGGTGGCCCCCAGTGGAGGCTGGAGCCACTTACAACAAGCCTCAGTCCCTGCACCACACAGGTCCATCTCCACTAGTACAAGTCAGCCTGAGAATCAGTGCAGCAGTCCCCTTCCTCACAAGACCAGCAAAACCCCCTAGCACACCCCAAATCTACTGATCGTGGAGTGCTACAAAACTTGAGCTCCAGGGAAAATAGGATCTACATTTCTTTAACAAGTAGACCAGAACACACCTAATTAAAAATTGTCACACAGTGGACAAGGTCCAAACACACCCTATTGCAGCTAAGGAGAAACTGCAGAGGACTGATCTGAAGGAAAGAACAGCCACAACACAACAGCAGGGTGCACATTCTGAAACACCTCCTGAAGCACCAGTCCCAAGACAGTATAGGACCTCTTCTTAAATAGCCATTACTCTCATGAACAGGAATATGACAGGTTTCCTAACAATCATACAAGAAAATAGTGACATAGACAAAATGACAGGATGGAGAAATTCACCCCAAAATAAAGGACAGGAAGAAGTAACAGCCAGGGATTTAATCAATGCAAATATAAGATGCCTGAACCAGAATTTAAAACAATAACCATAAGGATACTACCTGGGCTTGAGAAAAGCACAAAAGACAATAGGGAATTCCTTACTGTAGAGATTTAAAAAAAAAACACCTAAAAACTAGTCAGATAGAGGGGCACCTGGGTGGCTCAGTGGGTTAAAGCCTCTGCCTTTGGCTCAGGTCATGGTCCCAGGGTCCTTGGATCAAGCCCCACATTGGGCTCTCTGCTTGGTGGGGAGCCTGCTTCCTCCTCTCTCTCTGCCCGCCTCTCTGGCTACTTGTGATCTCTGTCTGTCAGAAAATTAAATAAATAAATAAATAAATAAGCAAACAAATCTTTAAAAATAAAAAAAAACTAGTCAGATAGAAAAAAATTTGCTATAAACAAGATAAACAAGATGTAAAACTGAATGGACCCCAAGGATGGACAAAGCAGAGGAATGAATCAGTGATACAGAAGATAAAATTATGGAAAAGAATGAACTTGAAAAGAAGAGGGAAAGAAAGATACTGGATCACAAATGTAGACTCAACAACTCTTTAAAGTGTAGTAACATCTTATCATAGGAGTCCCAGAAGAAGAAGAGAGGAGGAATAGGGGCAGAAATTTTATTCGAGCAAATTATAGCCCAAAATTTCCCATCTGGGGAAGGAAATAGACTTCAAAATCCAAGAGGTACAGAGAACTCCCACTAAATTCAACAAAAGCCAGCCAACACCAAGACATATTGTAGACACACTCACAAAATACACACACACAGACACACACACACAATCCTGAAAGCAGCATGGAAAAAAGCCCTTAACCTACAAGGGTAAGACAGATCTGGTTCACTGCAGAAATTTGACAGGCCAGAAGAAAGTGGCATGATATATTCAGCTTGGTGCATTAGAAAAATATGTAGTCAAGAATACTTTATCCAGCAAGGCTGTCAATCAGAATAGAAGGAGAAATAAAGACTTTCCCAAATAAACAAAAATGAAAGGAGTCTGTGACCACTAAACCAGTCCTGCAAGAAATATTAAAGGCACTCTAGTGAGGAAGAAAAGACTAAAGGCAACAAAGACTAGAAAGGAGCAGACAGCATCACTAGAAACACCAGGTTACAGGTAACACAATGGCACTAAATTCACATCTGTCAATAAATACTCTGAATGTAAATGGACTAAATGGTCCAATCAAAGACAGACGGTGTCTGTATGGATTAAAAAAAAAAAAAAGACCCATCTATATGCTGACTCCAAGAGATTCATTTTAGAACTAAAGACACTTGCAGATTGAAAGTAAGAGGAACCATTTATCATGCTAATGGACATCAAAAGAAAGCTGGAGTAGTCACACTTATATCAGACAAACTAGATTTTAAACCAAAAGCTGTAACAAGAGATGAAGAAGGGCATTATATTATGATTAAGTGGTCTATGCATCAACAAGATCTAACAACTGTAAGTATTTGTGCTCTTAACTTGGGAGTACCCAAATATATATATATATATATATATAATACATATATAAATAATATAAATAATAAAATATAAACAAATATATAATATAAATAATATATAAGTATATATATACATATTCATATATATATAAATAACAAAAATGAGGAAACTCATTAATAGTAATACAGTAATAGTAGAGGACTTTAACACCTCACTCACAGCGATGCACAGATCATGCAAGCAGATCAATAAGGAAACAATGGCTTTGAATGACACACTGGACCAGATGTACTTAACAGATATATTTCTTAACCAGAAAACAGACACATAGAAGTTAAAGAACATCCTACTAAAGAATGAATGGCTAACCAGGAAATTCAAGAAATAAAAAAAAATACACGGAAGTGAATGAAAATGAAAACATGACAGCCCACAGTCTTTGAAATGCAACAAAGGCAGTCCTAAGAGAGTAGTATACTGCAATACAGACACACCTTGAGAAACAAGAAAAGTCTCAAATACACAATCTAACCTAACAACTGAAAATGCTAGAAAAGTAACAGCAAATAAAACCTAAAGCCAGCAGAAGGCCAATAAGAAAGATTAGAGCAGAAATAAACTATATAGACAGAACAACAACAAAAACCCAGTAGAACAGATCAACAAAACTAAGAGCTAGTTCTTTCAGAGAATTAATAAAATTGATAAACTCCTAGCCAGACTTACCAAAAAGACAAAGGACCCAAATAGATAAACTCATGAATGAAAGAGGAGAGATAACAACCAACACCACAGAAATACAGACAATTTTAACAGAATATTATGAAAAACTGTATGCCAACAAACTTGACAAACTGGAAAAAAATGGACAAATTCCTAGAAACATACAAACTACCAAAAGTGAAACAAGAAAAATTATAAAATCCGAACAGACCCATAACCATCATAGAAATTGAATCAGTAATCAAAAAAATTCTTCCAACAAACAAATTCCAGGGCCAAACGGCTTACCAGGGGAATTCTACTAGGCATTTAAAGAAGATATAATACCTATTCTTCTCAAAGTGTTAAAAAAAATAGAAATGCGGGGCGCCTGGGTGGCTCAGCGGGTTAAAGCTTATGCCTTTGGCTCAGGTCAGGATCCCAGGGTCCTGGGATCGAGCCCTGCATCGGGCTCTCTGCTCAGCAGGGAGCCTGCTTCCCCCCCTCTCTCTGCCTGCCTCACTGCCTACTTGTGATCTCTGTCAAGTAAATAAATAAATCTTAAAATAGAAATGAAATGATAATTTCCAAACTCATTTTACATGGTCAGCATTACCTTGATTTCAAAACCACACAAAGAACCCACTAAAAAGGAGAATTACAGGCCAGTATTTCTGATGAAGATGAATGCAAAAATTCTCAACAAGATACTAGCAAATTGAATTCAACAGTACATTAAAAGGATTATTCACCATGATCAAGTGGGATTTATTCCTGGGCTGCAGAGTGTTCAACATTTGCAAACCAATCAACATGATACACCACATTAATAAGAGAAAGTATAAGAACCATTGATCCTCTTAATAGATGCAGAAAAAAGCATTTCACAAAATACAGCATCCATTTTTGAGAAAAACCATCAACAAAGCAGGGAGAGAGGAAATATCTCAACATCATAAAGGAGATTAAGAGGAACTTCCTTGAAGGCTGAACTGAAGTTTATCAAGTGGTCAAGAGAAGACATACACAAAAGAGTAAAGATGATGCTGGAGAGGGAAGAGTCAAGGATGATTTTTCTTCCTTTAATTTCTCTGGACTACACACACACACACACACACACACACACACACAGACACACATATATGCATATATATGACATTTCTACCACCATGTACATTGCAAATTTCTTTCAGGGTTAAATAACCTAAGTGCCACTTCTTTCCATGTGTGGCTGCTTTTACTGAGACCACTCCTACATGTTTATCTCTGTAGCATCAGTGAAAAGCCAGTTTCTTTCATGGTTCTTGCATGTTGGGTTTTAACGAATGCTGAAATATATACACTGAAAAATGGAGAATACAAAATATCAGTTCCTACACCGGGTTTTCATCAAGCTTTGAATGGCTTTTCAAAAAGCCATCCCATGGAAGCAGGTAAAATGCTTTAAAAAACATCTAGATGTGCAAAGTAGAAGGCACTGTCATTACTCCTCATATAAGATCCTGCCCATCCACACAATGATCTCTATTCACAGATCCTCCTTTGTCCAGCAGCTTTCTTTCTAAAATAAATAAAATGGTCATTCAATGTCCCTCTATTCAATAAATGTTATTATGCTTTCACAGTATGATTCTTCCAGACCTACTTTTAAATTTGCTTCTGAAAAGAAAATTCACTAATCACTTTGGTTATTATTATCATAATTAATAAGCATTTGGTATGCCATTTAAAAAGAGCAGACTATAGGTCCACTGAGTAAGGATTCCACTGAACGTAATGCCAGAGATTGTAACTTATTCATTGTTGCTGCCCAGTGAATTAAGACTAATAATTACAGGACTGGTTATTAGACACCACGGAGAAATAGTGTGTTAAAAGTAATAGAAAAGTTTGGGTATACTCATTTTAAGTCCATTTTTTCTTTCCTGTGCAGAGGAATCATTTACTCTAATTCTTTTTATAAACATGTTTAATAAGGATTTTTTTAATAAAAAAGTATTTTGCTTCAGTCTGTTTTACTATAGTCATATGCAATATAGTTTCACATGTATCTCTGACACTAATCACACTAATGACTTATTTTAGTCTCATGGCCAAAACAAGTCCAGCATCTGGACAATTTTTTTAAAAAATTGAACAAAAGCTTCTATTTTCAGAGATTTGCAATGTGAACTTATAGCATTACTGGATCTCACATTACTATTCTTTAGTTGTACTACTTGTTTAATTACCATTTTCAAAACAAGTAATTTGATTAAATTTCAAAAATAGTATCTAATACAGATACTTTGGAAAATATAGAACAAACATCCATATTCAAGGAGTATACATACATTCTTTGTGGGGAAAATGTAGATCTCAATCTTTATTCATAAATAGTGGCCATCATTAAAAACTCTGCTATTTGAGAGTAGAAAAATATCTTCAGGAAAAAAATGAGAGGACAAAGCCCATTTGTCCTTAAACTAAATGATTTCAGGGACAGTATATTAGATACTAATTCCTCTTCCTGTCAGCTGATATTTCCTGCTACTTTTAACCCTCCCCAGACTATGAGGTGAAAAGTTCATAAACTAAACTGTTCATTTCCTTTAAAGCATAGGAAATTCTTCCAAGGGCAAGACCATTATAGTATCTTTTATTCAGCTTATATGGTATGATTATTTTCCCAAATACTTCAATACTTTATCTAATTAAACAAGAACTACTGTATGAGGTATTATTCTCCCCACTTAATAGAGGAGGTAAATGAGGCTTAGAGCTGAAAAGTGACTTGTCCAAGACCACAGAGCCAGTGAATAATACACACAAGACCATGGCATGGACACAATAGTGTCCAGTTCTTCCTCTGAACAACTCCATGGCCTGTAATCTTAAATGCCTCATTTTACCTCTTTAAGAGTTTGTATATATAATATAATGTGCTAAAATTATAAAAAAAACAAGTGTCTCATATATTTAGTATGTTATTCACATGTTTGGTAGTTTGAAAAGAAAGAAATCCCTTTTCACTAAAGTTGCTGGTATTGGCTTTATACAGGAGCTCCCATACAACTGGGAGGATTTGATACCAAAAAAGGAAGGAGTTACCTACTTTCCTACTGACTTTCCTGTCGAAGATTTCTGTTTATCATCATTAACTATCAAGTTTGAATTCTTAATTGAAAGTTTGTACCAAAAAATCCTCCACAATAGAAAAATTATAAAAGCAACTGTAGAGTAAGAAAGTATATTTTCCTTTAAATAAAAGCAATTAGGATAATGTTTATATTTTTCTAATCAAAATATACTGTTAATCTTCCCCTATAGGTAAATTTGTGTATCTCAGTTAAAAAAAACAATGTACATGTTAGTTCACAAATGTATATTGTATAAAGCAGATTTTGTTGTCATGAATACATTCTTCCTACACTTGTCATGAGAATTCCTTTGAGAAAAGTACTAATGTAAAGTTTTACCTTTACATAATTTGAGCTTAAATTTTTTTCAATATAATCCAAGTACATTGCCAATATTTTTAAAGAGATCACAGCTCCATCATCAATGTAACTTTCCTTAGTGTTTCCCAATATTCCACCAGATTTACTAACATATCACATTTAAAACACTGAAAAGTCCCATCAGATTTTATAAATGTATAATTTCATTTAGAAAGATGTTTTTAAACAGCACTTGTTAACGTTTTTCTTCATGAGCCAAGAAGTGGGTCTTTTACTTAACCCCTTCCTCAAATAAAAGACCAGGAAGGTCTTCAATCTGTAATGTTAAAGAGTACAGCAATTTGAGACTTCTGGAATGATGAAATGAGGACCCCAGGGAATCCACTCCTCCCCTACAAAAGCAACATGAATAATGGAAATATTATCAGTGCCAGTAACTTCCGAAACCTAAGAATGGTCAAAAGCACAGAACAAACTAAAAATGCCTATTTAAGAAAGACTACTGAACTTAGTAAGAATAGTTGGGTCTATGGTTAACTTGGGCTATCGTTAGTTCCCTAAATCCTTGAAGCAGTAACCATGGTAAGCCAATGGCCTCATATCCAACAAAAGAGACTGATCTCTTTGGACAGTTGTTAAAAATCCCATTCCCAGAGCACACAGTCAATATACTGGCTACACTTGTAGTCCCCTAGAAAATCTCTGATCCCAGGGCATTGGTCATTTTTTGATCTGACTCAGAGCTTGGCTCAACACAAAAAACTCTGGGCCCAAGGCATTACCAAAATCAATAGCAACCTATAGGAATTCTTAACATCACAGCTGCCTAAGACTGTTTTCAGCTAGGGCAAAAAAGAGACTGGCCAAAAACTTAAACTAGTTCATCATAGTGTATTTTGAAAATTTCTGACATGTTCATGGATATCTAGAGGGCTATGCATATTCACAGGGTTCTTGGCAAGTCCAGAAAGAACTGGGAAAAGTGTGGGCCCCAGTTACCACTTCTGGTTGATCATGAAGCCCTAGACAAAGAGGAAGTAAAAGCTAAGGCTGACCTGTAAAATTCCTGAAATGTGAGGGTATTCTTGGCAAAACATTGAAGATTTACTGGGTCAAGATATTTAAGGAAATATTCTGGGGCACCTGGGTGGCTCAGTCAGTTTCAAGATGACTCTTGGTTTCAGCTCAGGTCCTGATATCAGGGTTGTGGGATCAAACCCTACATCAGGCTCCACTCTCAGTGCAGAGTTTGTTTGAGATTCTTGCCCTCTTCCTTCCCCCCTTGTGTGTGCACACTCTCTCTCTCTCGCTGTCTCTCAAATAAATAAATAAATAAAATCTCTAAAAAAAAAGATATTTAAGAAAATGTTCTAACTAATCATTGGTGAACTATTAAGTAATAATAATCCAGGGGGATTCTATGAATCCAGGCTTAAAAGTAAAAAGAAGAATAAAAACAAAAAGAAGAAAACAAAGAACAAAAGCCCAGTGGCTACAGACTACAGCGAATACGTAAGTCAGGAACAACCAAACAAATGCTGGAAGAGAGAAATTTGATTCCAAAGTTGCTACAATATATTATGCAATATCTTCATCTTTAACAAATATAAAACAAAGTATGGTACCTGCACAGAGGGGGAAAGAGTCAATTAAAAATGCCTCTGAGGGGATCCAGATGTTGGGCTTAGTAGACTTTAAATTGAGTATTGTAAATATGTTTAAAAAAATTAAAGGAAATATTAAAAAATAAACCATGAAAACTCTGTCCTACCAAATAAATAATGTTAATAAAGACACAGAAATTAAAAAGGAATAAACACAGAAATTCTGGAGTTGAAAAGTACAGTGACAGAAGTGTAAAGTTCACTAGATTCACTCAACAACAGATTTGAGATGACAGAAGGAAAAAAAATCAGCAAACCTGAAGATAGAGCCATAGTGATATTCAGTTTAAGAAAAATTTGGAGGAGGAGAAGGAGTAGGAGGAAGTAAAGGAAAGGGAGGGAGGAAGATGAGGAGGGGGAGAAGAAGACAGAAATGATGATGACAGAACAAAGTATCAAAGGGTTGCAGGATACCAGCAAGTATACCAAAATATGCATGATGTCAGTCCCAGAAAGAAGAGAGAGAAAGAAAGAAGCAGAAAAAGTATTTGAATAATTGTAAAAATTGTCTAAATTTTCCTGAAATCATTAATCTACACCTCCAATCAGCTCAACAAACTCCAAGTAGATAAACTCAAAAAGATCTACCCAGATATATCATAATCAAACTGTTCAAAGTCAAAGAAAAAAAAATCTTTAAAAGCAATAAGAGAAAAATGACTGATCAACTACCAAAAATCCTCAATAAAATAGCAGACCTCTCTCATCAGAAACAACAGTGGTTAGAATATAGCGCAAAGACAGATTCAAAGAAATGAAGAAAGGACTGTTAACCAGGAATTCTATATACAGAAATACTATCCTCCAAAAATGAAAGATGAATGAAAACATTCTCAGATAAAGAAAGACGGAATGAATCTGCCATTAGTAGACCTGTCCAACAAAAACACTCAAAGGAATATTTCAAGACTAAAAAACCTGGACCTATATGGTAACTCAGATCCACACAAACAAGTGGTAGAAGTAATTACCTAAATAAGTATATAAGACAGCATACCATTTTAAAACCTCCTTCTTTTTTGAAAAATTTTATTTATTTATTTGTCAGAGAGAATGAGCAAAAGCAGGGGGAGCAGCAGGCAGAGGGGGAAGCAGGCTCCCTGCTGAGCAAGGAACCCGACATGGGGCTCAATCCCAGCACCCTGGGATTGTGACCTGAGCAGAAGGCAGAAGCTTAACCAACTGAGCCACCTCGGTGTCCCAAAACTCCCTTCATTTTTGATCCGATTAAAAGAAAACTGCCTAAAATAAGAATTATAAAAATGAGCTGATGGGCTTATAATTTGTGAAAGACAATTTGTAATGATAATAATGGCATATAAGTGGGAGTGGGAGCTGTCAGCACCAAACTTCTACGTACTATTGAAACAAAGACTGACAGTAATCTGGAGTAGATTTCCTTAAACTAAGATGTGTGTTATAATATCCACAGCAGCCACTCAGAAAATAACTCAGAAGTATAGTCAAAGGCAAGTTAAAGGATTTTAATATATTTAACACACACATACACACACACACACACACACACACACACACACACACACACAAATGGTGGAACAGAGGAATAAAAAACATATAGAACACAAATAAAATAGTGCATAATATAAATCCTACCATTTCAATAATTACATTAAATGTCAAACAATTAATTGAAAGGAAGAGGCTATGAGACTGGATAAAACACAACATTTAATTATAGGCTGCCTATAAGAGGCAAACTTTAGACTCTAAGCACAAACAAAAGATCTATGGCAAAAGATCTATCATGCAAATAATAATCTAAAGAGAGCTGGGATGGCTATATTAATATATAATAAAATAGACTTAAAGAATAAAAAATACCAGAGACCAATAGACATTTAATAATGAAAGAATGATTAACAGAGCAGGAAGGTGTAGCAATTATGAAGATACATACACCAAATAACACAGCCCCAAAATACATGAAGCAAAAAGTGACAGAAGTAAAGGCAGAAATAGATAATTTAACAATGATACTTAGAGATTCCTGTCCCTCAATCTCAATAATGGATAGACCAATGAAACAGCATAACATCAAGGATATATGAGACTTCAACAACATTATAAAATGATTTGACCTAACAGCTATAGACCATCCAACCTAAAAACAGCAGACTATACAGTATTTTCCAGCACACACGGAAAATTCTTAGAAAGGAATATAAAACTAGAATTTAAAACAAATCTGAATAAATGTAAGGGATTAAAATCATATAAAGTGTGTTTTCTGATTATAATGAAATTTAATTGATTTCAACCTCAGAAGGGAACTTCACATAAGTCTGGAAATTAAAACAATAAATTTCTAAGTAACCTTTAGGTCAGAGACAAAGCAAGAGAAACTATAAAGTATTTTTAACTATATAAAAATGAATTTGGATTTCTGCCAGATGGTGGAGTTTCCAGTCTCCATTCCCCACAAAAAACAACTAGACAACCATCCATAAATGAAAATATTTCTGTGAGGTTCAGGAGTCCAGTTAAGAAGCTCAAGTATAACAGTAGAAAAATTCCTGAGAAAAAATGCACAATGAAGTAAGAAGAACAGTGTTTTTTGTTTGTTTTGTTAAGATTTTATTCATTTATTTGACAGACAGAGATCACAAGTAGGCAGAGAGGTAGGCAGAGAGAGAGGAGGAAGCAGGCTCCCCACTGAGCAGAGAGCCTGATGCGGGGCTCGATTCCAGAATCCTGGGATCATGACCTGAGCCAAAGGCAGAGGCTTTAACCCACTGAGCCATCCAGGCGCCCCAGAAGAATAGTTTTAATTTTGTCTGAATCATCCCTTTCCCTAGGCTGGGACTGCCCAGCACCAAAAGGGAACTCCACAGCCTTAGAGAGAAGGGTGAGTAACCAGCTAGCTTCCCCAGCCTTTCAGAGCACTGCATGAAGAACCCACTTTAGTTTCATACCACTCAGATCACTGGGAAGACAGCACAGCTGAGATATATACACATAGCTAGGAACAAAGAGGACAGTATATCAACTATATACCAGGAGATTGAGGTTCCCAGTGGCCCTCTTTGCAGAGGATCCCAGCAGCCTTCACCTCCAATTGTCCTTATGAATGCCACAGAACTTCTCCATAGTGTTTGCCTATAGGCCCCAAGGGGCTGCCAGCTTTCACCACTGAGAAAACCAACAGTTATTACAGCTGTATTCTTATGTTCATTGCAGCATTATTTACAGAAGCCAAGCTATGGAAACAACATAAATGTCCCTCAACAGACGGATAAAGAAAATGTATACGTACACAATGGAATATTCACCAGTCTTTAAAAAGGACATCTTGCCCTTTGTGATAATATGGATGAGTTTGGAGGAAATTATGCTAAGTGAAATAAGCTAGACACAGAACGACAAATATCACATCTCATGTGCGAAATCTGAAAAGGACGGAAAGGATGGAAGGAGGGAGAGAGAGAGAACAAACAAATGGATGAAAGAATGAAAGAACTCATAGTAACTAAGAGAATGGTGGCTGCCAGAGGCTGGGGATAAGGGAAAAGAGTACAAACTTCCTGAGATAAATTAGTTCTAGAGAGACTTAATGTATATCGTGGTGACTATAGTTAATAATAATGTGTTATATACTGGAAATTTGCTGACAGTAAATCTCAAGTATTCTCAACACACACACACACACACACACACACACACACAGAGTCTGTAACTATGTAAGGTGAAGCATATATTAATTAGTTGTATTGTAGTAACCATTTCAATGTATAAATATACACAAATATCACATTCTATACCTTAAATATATATAATTTTCAATCATATCTTAATAAGGCTAGAAAAAATAAAAATATTTTTAAATTTATGGGATGCAGTTAAAGCATTTCATAGAAGAAATCTATAACTTTATATACCTATATTTGAAAAGAAAATCAATTGCCCAAGCCTTGAGGGTAAACTCAACCCAAGGCAAGGAAAAGGAAAAAATGATAAAGATTAGAGCTGAAACCAAAAAAGAGAAAACAAAACAAAAAATAAGAGAAAAATCAATGAAATCAAAGGTAGTTCTTTAAAATAATGAATGAAATTGACAAGCCCTTAGCTAGATTAACCAAGAAGGAAAACAAAACAAAACAAAAGACACAGATTACTAAAATTAAGAATGAAAAGATGGATTTCACCAGTGACCCTTCAGAAATCAAAAGTATTACAAGGGACTACTACAATACAATTTTAAGCTAACAAATTTGACTGCTTATATAAAATGGATAAATTCATAACACAAATTACCAAAACTGACTCAAGAATAAATAAAAATCTTAATAGAAGCATAACAAGTAAGGAGTTTGAATTAGTGATTTAAAGTCTCTCTGTACAGAAAAGCCAAGACCCAGATTGCTTCACATTTAAAAAGAAATAACACCAATACTCCAAATCTCCTCTGGAAAACAGAGGAGGAATAAATACATGTTAGCTCTTTCTACAAGGTCAGTACTACCCTGATACCAAAGCTAAGGATATCACAAGAAAATAACACTATAGAACAATACTGGTCATGAATATAAATGCAAAAATCCACGAACAAAATATTAGCAACTTGAATTTAACAATACAAACATATTAAACACAAGTAGGATTTATTCTAGATTATAAGATTAGCTTAATAATTGAAAATCTATTATGATCACATATATTAATAAGATAAAGGACAAAATCTAAATGATCACCTCAATAGATGTATAAAGACAATTTAAAAAATTTAACACCTATTCATGATAAAATCTTTCAACAAACATTGAATAGAGGGAAACTTCCTCAACTAATAGGAGACATTAAATAAAGGGGTTGGGGGTTCCTGAGTGGCTCAGTCTTTAAGCCTCTGCCTTTGGCTCCGGTAATGATCCCAGGGTCCTGGGGTGGAGCCCCAGGTCAGGCTCCCTGCTCAGGGGTGGGAAGCCTACTTCTTCATCTCCCACTCCCCCTGCTTGTATTCCCTCTTTTACTGTCCCTCTCCCTGTCAAATAAATAAATTAAATCTTTAAAAAACAAACAAAAAAATTTGTAGTTATCATCATGCTTAATGGTAAAAGACTGAAGGCTTTTCCCATAAGACCAAGAACAAAGCAAGTATGTTTACTCCTGCCATTTAATTTTAATAATACATGGGAAAATATAGCCAGTATGATCAGGCAAGAAAAAGAAATTAAAGGGTTCTTGGTTAGAAAGGTAATGATATTCTTATTCTTAAACAATATGACCTTGTTGTTTAGAAACATAAATAAGCTCAGCATGTTTGCAGGATATAGGATCAACACAAAGAAATCAAACTCTAGTAGCAATTAAAAATATCAATCTAAAATTTAGAGAAAGATTTCATTTATAATACCATCGAAAAAATAAATACGTATCAACTTAACAAAAGAAATATAATACTTGGATATGTGCAAGTCCAAAACATTAATGAGAGAAAATTTAAAAGACCTGATTAAATGGAGAGACATTCCACGTTTATGGATTTTAAGACCCACGTTGTTAAGATGCTAATTCTCCCTAAATTGCTCTATATATTCAATTAAATCCCTATCAAAATGCCAGCAAGTACTTTTCAGAAATTTGTGAAATTAATCTAATTGAAATGAATGCACCCAATCTTGTCAGAAATTTGTGAAATGATCCACAAATATATATGGAATTACAAAAGGCCAAAAATGACTAAAACTATTTTGCAATATTTAAACATAAAAACTGAAAAAATAAGTTTTTTGCAGATAATTTAGGAAAAGAACTCTGAGATCTCAGGTTAGGCAAATATTTCCTTTATAGGACATTAAGATTGATATCTCAAAGACATAAAATTGATAAACTGGACCTCACCAAACGTATAAAGTTCTGCCTTTCTAAAGAGATCCTTAAAAAAGTGAAAAGACAAACAAGAAATAAGGAAAAAATATTTATAAAACACATAAATTACACAGGACTGTCCCAAAATCTATATCATCTTATATTTCAATAAGATGTCAAACAATTAAATTTAAAAATTGGCAAAATACTTGAAGAGGCATTATATCAAAGAATATATGTGAATATGGCTAACACATGAAAAGATGTATATTATCATTAGTCATAGGGAAATGCCAATTAAAACTACTAGAATTGCTATTTTTTAAAAAGATATATAATAACATAAGTTGGTGAGGATGTAGAATAAATAAGAATCTTGTTACAATAGTGGTAGAATGTATAATGGTTTGGACACTTTAGAAACTGGAAGTTTCTTTAAAAGTTAAACACAGAAATGTCTGTTCATGTCCTCTGCCCATTTCTTGATTGGATTATTTGTTCTTTGGGTGTTGAGTTTGCTAAGCTCTTTGTAGATTTTAGATACTAGCCCTTTATCTGATATGTCATTTGCAAATATCTTTTCCCACTCTGTCAGTTGTCTTTTGGTTTTGTTGACTGTTTCCTTTGCTGTGCAAAAGCAACCACTCTGGAAAACAGCATGGAGGTTCCTCAAAAAATTGAAAATAGAGCTACCTTATGACCCAGCAATTGCACTACTGGGTATCTATCCTAAAGATACAAACGTAGTGATCCAAAGGGGCACGTGTACCCGAATGTTTATAGCAGCAATGTCCACAATAGCCAAGTTATGGAAAGAACCTAGATGTCCATCAACAGATGAATGGATAAAGAAGAAGTGGTATATATATACGATGGAATACTATGCAGCCATCAAAAGAAATGAAATCTTACCATTTGCGACGACATGGATGGAACTAGAGCGTATTATGCTTAGCGAAATAAGTCAACTGGAGAAAGACAACTACCACATGATCTCCCTGATATGAGGAAGTGGAGATGCAATGGGGGTGGGAGTTAAGGTGGTAGGAAAAGTAAAAATGAAAGAAGATGGGATCGGGAGGGAGAAAAACCAAAAGAGACTCTTAATGTCATAAAACAAACTGAGGGGGGTGGGGAGAAGAGGGGTTGGGTGAGGGTGGTGGGGTTACATCATATGTTTAAATAAAGCTTAAATAAAGTAAAAAAAAAAAAAAAAAGTTAAACACAGATCACCATAAGAATCAGAAATTCCACTCCTGGGTATAAATCCACATAAAGACTGATACACAAATGTTCCTAGCAGCATTAATTATAATTGCCAAAATATGAAAAATCTAAATTTCTATCAACTAGTGGATAGCCAAAATGTGGCATATACATAGAATGGAATACTAATCAACAATATAAAGGAACAAACCACTGATACATGCTACAACATAAATGAACTTCAAAAACATATTGTTAAGTTGGGAGGGTAGGTGGCTCAGTCCGGTAAGCCAGCTGCCTTTGGTTCAGCTCATGATCCCAAGGACCTGGGATCAAGTCCCACATTGGGCTCCTCACTTAGTGGGGAGCCTGCCTCTCCCTCTGCCTACCACTTCCCCTGCTTGTGCTCTCTCTGACAAATAAATAAAATCTTAAAAAATATATATTGCACGTGAAAAAAACAGTACCCTTGAAACAGGTAGGATATATGATATGTAAAATATGCTCAATAAGGTTTTTGGTTTGTTGTTTTTTTTCTGTTGTTGTTGTTTAAAGTGATCTGGCAGTAAACATGCTCTACTCTCCTAACTCCTATGAAGCTGAGAGGAAATTTGCTTTTGCCCTGAGCAGAATTAACAGGGTAAAAATATCCTTGAGAGTTAGATCCTTAAGCAGGTCTTCATGTGAATATTAGCCCAAATTATGCTTAGAGAAAATAAACTTTAAGCAATGAATTAAGCTCAAAATTATTCCTTATATTTTTCTGGCCACCCAAGAGAAGCAAATATAAATGAACCATCATCTGATACTCCAAGAAAATCCCTAAAGCACTTTTAGTGGTAAATGAATATCTCACAATGAAAAATCACCAAGTACACAAGGAAAGAGGCCACCACACATGATAGAAAACAGATAAAATTTTGAAAGCAGCTTAAGCTATGAAAATATGGGATTTTGAATAATCATATTATAAAATTATGATGCATATTATAAAAGAACTAGAAACATGCAGAGAAGAAAAATTATCAAGCATCACCAAGCTTATCTGAAAAATAAAAACTTTTTTTTTTAAGATTTTATTTATTTATTTGACAGACAGAGATTACAAGTAGGCAGAGAGGCAGTCAGAGAGAGAGAGGAGGAAGCAGGCTCCCTGCTGAGCAGAGAGCCCGATGCGGGGCTCGATCCCAGGACACTGGGATCATGACTTGAGCTGAAGGCAGAGGCTTTAACCCACTGAGCCACCCAGGTGCCCCTGAAAAATAAAAACTTTTAATAAAAAAATTGTCAATGGAGAATTTGAATAGCACATTAGACACAGCTGAAGATGTAAATAGTAAACTTGAAATATACCAGAAGAAATTATGTAGAAGGATTTACATAGAGAAAAAGAGATTCAAAACAGAAAAAAGTTATAGGACATGCAGAAGAAATGTATTAGAGCTCTAGAAGGAAAGGAAGTAAGAATGGGATAGATGTAGCATTTCAGGAGATAAGCCTCTGTAGTAGAATCACTGCAAAAACTCCCATTCTTCACACTTCCCATATACATGCATTTTGTAATGTGACCTTGACTCCCATCAAAAGGTGGAATTCCTTTACCCATCCTTTCAAAACAGGCTGACCTCTTGGCTTGCTTTGGTGCAAAGAATGTGGTGAAAAGTGACAGTATGCCTATATGCTCCTACTGCATAGGCTTCAAGATTACTTCTATGATTCCCCTCTTTCTTTTGGAGCCTTGCCACTGTCATTTGGAAAAGCCTGTCTGCTGGAGGATGGATATTGATGTGGAGAAGAATCAAGTTGTCCCAACTGAGGCCATCCCAGATAAGCCTAGAAGCAGCTGAAGCCCAAACATGTGAAACTGTCCAGTCAAGATCATCAGAACAGAATACCTGTCCCATAGATGATCCAGGATCCATGAATAAGCCCAGACAAAATGGATTAGAAAACGTGGATGCAAATCATTGTAGACTTCAAAGCTAGACAGTATACACGATGAGCTTTTGAAATTGGTTAAAATGATATCCAGGCAGAATACCAAAAGTATCAGCTAATTGCTCTTAGTTGTATGATACAGAACTAAAGAGAAGAGATGAACTAATAGAGAACTCACTATTGTTCAAGTATAATGTCAAAGGTATATAGGGAGTTCCTATAAATTTCTGGGTTGGAAGAAAGATACAAACTTCCATCTCTAATCTTCCCAGTTAATAAATATTCTCAATGTAAAATGAAGCCTGAGGATTTAAAAATCAAACCAAGAGCATGACTGGGAGACTTTTCCTAAAGAACCCTGAAAGAATGGCTTTTCCTGGTAAGCCCTCTTAGCTGGACAAAAGGGTTTCTAGGAAATTTCAGGGCAGAGTACCATAGATGCTTAATAGCAAAAGAGCGGTCATTTAAGTCTAGATTAAAAAGGACTGAGTGCTCAAATTGCAGGAAGACTTCCAGGTTTCCAGCTTGCTCTGAGAAAGAAGCAGGTGATAAAACTACTCTGTTGACAAAATTAGTCATTCTTTAGAGATGGTCAGGAAGGTTAATCAAAAGAGTGGATGCTGGAGCGCCTGGATGGCTCAGTCATTAAGTGTCTGCCTTTGGCTCAGGTTGTGATCCCAGGGTCCTGGGATTGAGCCCTGCATAGGGCTCCCTGCTCAGCAGGAAGCCTGCCTCTCCCATTCCCCCTACTTGTGTTCTCTCTCTCTTACTGTGTCTCTCTCTGTCAAATAAATAATTTTTTTTTTTAAAGGGTGGATGTTGCAGAGGGAGGATACAAGAGATCCATTAGGAGGACATTATATCTGTTAGTAGGACAGAAGATAGATTTTTTAAAAATATACTTCAATTTTGTTGATAATTTTGTAATAATTTGTAATAATTTTACAATAATTTGATTTTGTAATCATTTACAAGATCTATAAGAGCAATCATTCAGATAGTGATCTTATAGCATTTTTAATGAACACATGTAGACACAGGAATAAACAACTCATGCTTTGGTTCATTTGTGTTATCATTGCTGGATTAAACAAGTCCACTGTGAAAGTCTTTACCAAAAGGATAAATAAATAATTTATCACTCTGATGGATAACTATTGCTAGAAAAAAGATAATGTCCAACATTTTTTCTTGATCTACAGTTTATATCCACTATACCACAAGTTGGCTTTATTACTGCAAAGTCACATAAACACAGAAAAATCCATAATTCTCTTCATTCAAATACAAGGGGAAGAAATACTATTCTATTATTTGCAGTACAAGGCTTTTCGATTACCTATAAAATATATGTATTTCTGGACAAAATGCCAACCAGAAAATAGTATTCCCTCTCCTTTAACACATAAATTATAAAGTTTAAAGTTCATTCATTAACAGTAAATAAAAAAGTAATCAATGGCACAGAATTCATTCACTTTACAACTCATTCTGTGCCATTCTTTAAAATGTAGCCTTTGTGTTAAGAATATAACTTATATAAAATAATGTGGTTTTTTCCCCTCTGCAAACTCTTGTTTGTAATGATATACAAAAGCACAATCAATAGATAAAAAGCGAAGGCTACTTACAGGATTTGTTTAAAAATAAAGATTATACTATAAAATCAGTAGCAAAACAACTCCATCCAGTTTGTTGCATTACTGTTATTATAAGTATGCATAATAATCATCTTTATCTGAGGAAACCAAAAGTGTGATAATAGCCTGAATAATTATGACTCCAGGGGTTGCATATTTTTATCTTTTGCTGAATGCCTAAGTGTTTGACAATCTGTGATGACAAGAGTAAATTTAGAGAATTCGGGTTCTTCTTTTTAGAAGCTTTGTAATGTACAACAGACAATGTTAACAAATATGTATTCATTTTGAGCTATTTCCCAAACTAACTTTTATACTTCCAGTGACAGAGCTATGATCCTCCTTCATAAAGGACAATATGGTCTAGGGGAAAAAGCCTTCAGGTAGAGGTAAAATGATGTTCCTGTGGGCTTTGTTACTTAAACTAGCTATTCTTCAACTTTAAAAGCTGTAACTTCAGTTAGAAGCAATGTCCTACTTGTCCAATGGAGGGGTTGCTTAGATAATTAAATGTGATATTGTATATAAAAGTAATCATTTGGGGGCACCTGGGTGGCTCAGTGGGTTAAGCCGCTGCCTTCAGCTCAGGTCATGATCTCAGGGTCCTGGGATCGAGTCCCACATCGGGCTCTCTGCTCAGTGGGGGCCCTGCTTCCCTTCCTCTCTCTCTCTGCCTGCCTCTCTGCCTACTTGTGATCTATCTGTCAAATGAATAAATAAAAAATCTTAAAAAAAAAAAGATAATCATTTGTAAGTTGCTATGGAGGAGTAAAATAGAAAATCCAAAGCAGTAGGTATACTATTTGTGTGTGTGGCTTAGTTGTAACAGATTATGGCTTGGAATTCAGTGGGAAAAGAACAGTAGGTGGAGAGGACATTTAGGGGGAAACTGGCAGAAGAAGAAAAAGTCAAGTTCACAGAAAGCTTCTGGATATACTGTTGGAGTTTCCACGAAAAGGTTTTTAAGTTAATTGAAGCACAAACAGAAAATAACTGTTAGATACAAACCAGATTTGGTGGTTGCCAGAGGAGGGGGTAGCGAGGGAGATGGCAAAATTGGTAAAGGGGGTCAAAAGATATAAACTTTTGGTTATAAAATAATAATAGGAGTGTAATATAAAAAATAAAGAAAATAACTGTTAGAAACTCTTTAAGGTTAGTAACTAAGTCTGATCACACATTTTTATTTCTTCTAATGCCTAGTATACTATTTTAACTATTTTACCTAGTATGTTGTAGGTGCCCATTTGTAAGTAATTTAGAAAACAAAACTCATGTTTTATTTGAGAAGTACAAACTTAAGGCTTTGGTTGGTTCTTAAAGCTTTATTTTATTTCTTAAAAAAAAAAAAACAAACAAACAAAAACGGAAGATAAAGGAAATCTACTTCCTACACATACAGCAGTGCTCTGGCTGCCCTGCTCATCACCAGTGTTCTGATTGGACTTTTAATTCCATCATCCCACAGAGGCCAGAAGAGGTAATTGCTCCCACACAATTCAGGTAATAGTATTCCATTGTTTAAATTGTCCTTACATCTCCCAAATTTCTGCCTAATTTTTTCTTCTCTTGACCAATTTACTTCCTACTGGCCTTGGAGGCTCTGTTTCTGAAAACTATGCCTGCCAACTCACTCAATTCACCCAATGAATTAATCAAAGTTTTTATGTTCTTAAAGCAAGGGAGTTTTCATTAGTACTGAGAAATTTAGTTTGTATGTAGGGGGAAAAAAGATAATGTTTTTTGCCAATAGCATTGCTATGCAACCACTATACTATGACAACTAGCACTAAAATAAAATGTAACTTCTTAAGTGGGGGATGGTTTAAAAAGAATATGGTTAGAGATTGCAAGTCAAAACCAGAATCTGCTTGAGCCTTCTAAAAGGAATGAGTTGGAGAGGAAGTGAAGGGCTTTATAATAGTTTATAACAAAATTGTTTTAAAGGAAGTCCAAGTGCAGATCCATGGGCTTGTTCCTTAAATTCTATTATTATCTCAGAAAGTACGTCTAGTATACCTTTAAAGTTATAATGGGCCACTTACACCAGTTATGATCCAAAAGAGACATATCACCATTTAGATTTTTAAACATTTCAACTGTAACTGAAATAGAATGTTCATTTCCATAATGCAGACAGCATGATCACAAGTATGACTAGAAACATGTATTCTACAGCACCTATATGAAAAGAAGTATAAAACTCAGTCATTTTAATATTTGCTGAACATTTTTTAAAATAATGTATTATTTTAAGAAATCTTAGAAAATCTTAAAATGGCATTAGGTATTACAGAAAATATTTCTTGGGGATATTTTCTCAGTGTGAAACAATGTGTTCTCTATCACTTTTTTTTTCTTTTTCTGTGGAGTGCCAAAGTGTAGGCTCAAAATTCACATAAGTGAATTTTGAATGACTAAAGACCTACTTCTCCTTCCTTTAGGAAGAAGAAGGTAAACATAAGGTCAGTATTAGTCAAGGTTCTCTAGAGAAAGAGAACCAATCAGATATATAAATACATAGAGAGAAAGAGATTTATTATAGGGAATTGGCTGATGCAGTAATGGGGCTGGCAACTCTCAAGATCTGCAGGGTGAATAGGCAAGCTGAAGACCCAAGAGAGCTAGTGTTGCTGCAGTCTGAAGGCTGGAAGGCTCAAGACCCAAAAAGGGCTGTTTAAGTCCAAGTCCAAAGGCCAGAAAACAGCAATGTCTTAGCTCAGCTGTCAGGCAGGGGATGTTGTCTCTAACTCAGCCTTTTTGTTTTATGTAGTCCTTCAACTGATTGGACGAGGCTCATCCATGTTAGAAAGGGTAATCTGCTTTACTCAGTCTACTGATTCAAATGTTAATTTCATCCACAAATAACCTCATGAGAAATATCCAGGATAATATCTGACTTGAGTATCTGAGCACTCTGTGGCCCAGTCAAGTTGACATAAAAATTTAACCATCACAGGGGCCCTGTTTCAAAGTTCCCACAATCTGGTCTCAGCTTAATTTACTTGTTGCTTAATATTGAATGTTGATCCACATCAGCTTCCTTGCTTCAGACTATTTGGATCTGATGGACTCTCAAATATTTCTGTGAACATACTCATCCTACCATGACTTTGATAAAAGTAGCCCCAGTACTAAGAATGCCTTCCCTTCCTTTGTCTAGCCACATCTTATTCAAGTTCAGCACCTCCATTATCACCTCCAGGAGACGTTCTTAGACCCTATTAGCTTGCACACATCTCTTCTTCCCCTGAACTCTTGTAGGATGGAATCTGTACTTTCTAAGGTTACAGTCTTTTGTAGAGCATCTTTTATTGTTTGTTTTTATTCTATATGTGGTAATATTCTCAATAGAATATAAATTTAAGAGTGGGGGTCACCTGCTATATTCAATTACCATTCAAATGTAGTTCAAAAACATACTTCTTGCTTTCAAGGTATTCACCATCTGATAGGGAAATTAAAACAATTAACAGACAATTTCAATAATGTTATAAGTGGTCCCAAACAGTTAAGCATAAGGTGTTATGAGAGCAGAAATAAAGTTAAGAAATTGCTCTAGAAGTCAACAATTTAAAGTAATAAATAACACAACATGCCCAGTTTCTGTGGGTCAGGAATCTGGAAGCAGCTTAGACGCATGGTTCTGAGTCAAGGTCTCTCATGAAATTGTAGTCAATCAACCCTTTGGCTGGAGGTACAATCTCATCTGAAATCTAAACTGGAGAAGGATCAGCTTCCAACTTCACTTACATGTAGACTGCCTCAGTTCCTGACTGGTTACTGTATTTATAATAGCCTGCACCAGGATCCTCATGATATGGCAGCTGGCTTCCTCCAGAAAAAGTTTTCTGAGACAGAGAATACAACTGAGAAGGAAGCTGCAGTCTTTGAGAACCTACTCTTGGAAGTGACATACTGTCACTTCTGACTATTACATTTGTTAGAAGCAAGTCCCCAAATCCAACCCTTTAGCTTCATCTCTTAAAGGCAGAAGTATTAAAGAATTTGTGGACATATTTTCAAAAGCAGAAGTTAGGAAATGGTATTTAGAGGAGATGAAAACTAAACTGACTTTTAAAAGATCAGTTAGGTGAAAAGGGTAGAACAAAGGTGCTTTGGGGAGAGAGACAAAACTATTTAAAAAAAAAAAGAACAAAAGCAAGGAGCCTCTGGGTAATAGAAAGTCTCCACATTATCTGGTTTAATATAGTGTGGGTGTGAAGGGAGAATGGCAGACAATGATGTGGCCTTACGACCCATCTAAAGAGTCAATCAGGCACCATTAGGCAATCTTAAGTGGAAAAGTGACATGATCATATCAATACCAAACACAGAACTAAGAAAATTTAGACGAATTATGGGATGGGGCAAAGAAAGCACTAAAAATGTCATGGTGGTCACTCAGGTGACTTAAGCTGTTAAGTCTTAACTAAGGAAATGACAACAGTGATAGAGTGGAGGGAACGAATAAAAAGGTGTTAAGAGGGGCACCTGGGTGGCTCAGTGGGTTAAAGTCTCTGCCTTCGGCTCGGGTCATGGTCCCAGGGTTCTGGGATCGAGCCCTGCATCAGGCTCTCTGCTCAGCGGGGAGCCTACTTCCTCCTCTCTCTTTGCATGCCTCTCTGCCTACTTGTGATCTCTCTCAAATAAATAAATAAAAATCTTTATTAAAAAAAAGGCGTTAAGAAGACTTTATCAGCAAGTTCTTTTTTAACTGACTGGATACAAGTAAGGGATAGGAAGGAATTGGGAGGCTACTTGGTTTTCAGTCATGGGCACCTAAGTAAATCTGGGGCAGAAAGTCTAGAGTCAAGAAAGACAACAGGTTAGTTTGGAACACATTGAATGTGACATACCAGAAGGACACACAAATGGAGATGTTTGGTAGATGATCCGATATTTAGCTCCTGAGCTGAGGTTAGAAAGCTGTCAGGACTCGAGCTGGATATTTAGGAAGCCATCTCTATGGTGGTGGCGTCTGCTGGAGTCCAGAAATGGGGAATGTGGAGTGAAAAGAAAGCCAATGATGGAATCAGTAGGAAAACAGACGTCTGATGGATGGTCAAAGGAAATCACACATGCAAAGGGAGGATGTGGTACTTAGCATGACAGGCTAACTAACGCCAGGGGAGATTTTCCATAATCTCCTCAGAATAGAGGGTGGTACTAAATCCAGAATAGCCCCTTACTACAAGTTTGCTTAATGACTGGATGACCTCTCCACTAATGTTTACCAAAACTTTTGGAATATGCCTTAAAAAACAGTAGCTCCTCTTCTTAAATATATAGAGCTAAGAGTCATTTTGAAAGATTCCTCCAGCTTTTACTTCATATGTTGTAAACTGAACTACCACTACCTCATAATCCTTTATAAAACTCATTGCAGAAGTCCCAATTATTTCAATGAAATGTTATTGGCCCTAAGAGAAAAAAATCTACTTCGGTCCACTAAAAAAGCATAACCATTGTGTTTATTGGTTCTTGGACAGAACCAAAATGCTAGTGACAACAAAATATGTTCTTAAGAAACAAAATTCTAGTTACTGTTCTTGTTTTTACAGAGAGTGAGTGAGAGTCAGTATGGGAACAGGATAGGGAGGGACAAAAAAGGAGGGGGCGAATGCCAAATAGTCTCCACGCTCAGTGCAGAGTCCGTAGAGGGGCTTGATCCCATGACCCTGAGATCCTGACTTGAGCCAAAATTAAGAGTCAGATGCTTAACCAACTGACCCATCCAGGCATCTCACAAAAATCTAGTTTTAAGAAAAGGCAGCCAAATAAGGGAGATGACACTGAAAGTGGTAAAATTAAAATAAATGGCACATTAGAGAGTAGGTCAAAGTCAGGAAAAAAGGAATACTCCAAATTTAATTGATGAGTGAGAAGATATAATAGTCATCTAAAAGGAATTAAGCCAGATATATTTAAAAAAAAAAAAAGCAGGCTGGGTGGCTCAGTGGGTTAAAGCCTCTGCCTTCGGCTCAGGTCATGATCCCAGGGTCCTGGGATCAAGCCCCTCATCGGGTTCTCTGTTCATCAGGGAGCCTGCTTCCCTCTCTCTCTGCCTGCCTCTCTGCCTACTTGTGATCTCTGTCTGTCAAATAAATAAACAAAATCTTAAAAAAAAAAAAAAAAGGATTGGAGAATATGTGAAATTTGAAAATTAATTAGAAAATTCTAATAGTTTATTCAGTTAGTCATA
Organism: Taxidea taxus jeffersonii; assembly: GCA_003697995.1. Taxonomy (NCBI): domain Eukaryota; kingdom Metazoa; phylum Chordata; class Mammalia; order Carnivora; family Mustelidae; genus Taxidea; species Taxidea taxus. The sequence goes on along the minus strand of RCUC01156900.1, from coordinate 15,993 downwards.
TGTGCCCTGAACTTACTATTCTGTGTTATTTCTAGGCATTGGGAATACAGATGTGAGTAAAACAGCTACAAACAAACAAAAAGAGGCAGCCAAACTAAATACAACAAAAATTTTAATTTTTCACCCAATATAGTCTATAAATATGATTATAAATTTTATGACTTTTTCTAGCTATAATTTACAGTAATAAATATAACCACAACACAGAACACTAAGAATAATCATTTGCCAAATATGCCAAAATGTGCCAAAAAAAAACCTTCAGTAAATTTATAGAGATAAATTATTGCTATTTGTATGACATATAATTATGTGTTCTTAATAAAAAAAATCAATTTAAAACCTTTTAGAACTAGTTTAGTAAGTTGTCATATATAATGGAGTAATTAGGGCACTAGGTGTCCTAAGCAATAACTGGAAGATAAAGGAAAAATATTTCTCATCTACAGAAGCAAAAAAAAAAAAAAAAAGACATATTTACAATTAGCAAGAAAAGTTAGCAATTCCTATTAAAACCAGCTACAAAATTTCACTGGAAGATGCAGTGTGAAAGCTGAAAGTAAATGGAGTCACCTATATCAAGAGGCTTTACAATGGAGCCGGCAGGCCATCAAGGCCGGGGCCTTATCACAACCTCACCAGATAGGATCATGAACTTCTGAACTGGGCCAAATCAAAAATACCCTAGGGGTTCAGCCTAAACACCTCCAAATTGCCTACAACAAGGAATTCTGATTATTGGTAGCCTTAGTAACCAATTATATTCAGTCAAGATTAGTTTTCTGCCACTAACACCAATCAAAATTCTTTGTAAACAACATATACAAGCATTTCGTTCGTCTTTAAAAGGAAAATTTAATTAACTGACAGTGGGGGACAGTAATTGGGTTGCTGCCCTAATCTGTGTTCCCTGAATTGCAATTCTGAGGCCCCAAATTAATGTTTTTGTTTTAGCTCAGCCTCTTTTCTTGGTTGACAAGAGATCAAATATTTTAAGATACACATTATTTTCTCTTGTATTACTGAAAACTACTTCCCAGATTAATATAATGGTTAATTCAATCATGATATTTTTGTGAATTTGACACGATATTTTTTATATTTTTTAAATCTTTTTTTTTTTTTTTAAGATTTTATTTATTTGACAGAGAGAGAGACAGCGAGAGAGAACACAAGCAGGGGGAATGGGAGAGGGAGAAGCAGGCTTCCTGCTAAGCAGGGAACCCCATGTAGGGCTCCATCCCAGAACCCTGGGATCATGACCTGTGCTGAAGGCAGACAATTAAGGACTGAGCCACCCAGGCTCCCTGACAAAAAAATATTTTAATAAGTTTATTTGGTAGAATAAATATAACAATAATTTTCTTCAAACGTCTCAAACAGAAATGTTATCACAGAAATGTTATCACAGGAAGTGATCCATAAAACAAAACTACTACAAATAAAACAGTACGGAATTGGTGCAAACATGTCACGAGTGGCCCAGGAGGGGATATCCTGAAACACAGCCGAACCCTGGCAGTAATGACATTAAGTCAGAAAAGACCTTCATAAAGTAACGGGGCTAGATTATCCAAAAATAACTTTTAGAGAGACTGGCCTTTAGGGAGAATAATAAATCCACATCTCACTTTATACTCTAACATAAAGGGTTCAATGCAAAAGACAAGAAATGAGGGGAAAATTATGTATTTAATTTTGACATGGGCAAGGCATCCCTAAGTATATAAGAAATGAAGGAAAACTCAATGTGTAATAAATTTGGGTAAAAATGTAAAAGTTATCCTGCCAATTAAAGGTTCTCTCCGACCACCTCACCCTCGCCTTCTCACGAACACCACGGCTGTCCTGTGTCTGTCGGACTTACCTCCTTGCCTGCGCTTTGGGATCCCTCCGCCATTTTGACTCCGAGTTCCGCTCCTCAGCGGTGTCTCCCGAGTTTCAGTAGGTCCCAGTGCTGTGTCTGTCTCCATTTCCGTAGCTATCTTCACAAAAGCAACAACCCAGACGGGCCCTCAAGTCCGTGGTGGAGTCCGGGTTTGCTCACTGACGCTGGGCCCGCAATCGCACCGACCCTGACTTGACTCAGGCGTCACCGACTGGACAAGCGAAACCGCCCGGCGACGTCTTGTTGGAGGGTGAGCTACGGCAGTCCTGAGGGAACTCTTAAGTGGAACGTTCCCTCTTTTTATTCTCTTGACACTTGGTGTTGAACTGGAATTTTGAATCCCACCGTTTTAAACACCGTCTTTGATTGCTCCCAGACCCTTCCAACCGCCTTTTCGGCCCTTCACTCCCCAGCGCCACCAGCTCTTTCTGGAAGCAGGCCACTCCCGCAGCAATTCCGTGGCCTGTTTGAAGCACGCTCCCAATCCTTCGCTCTCCTCGCTCATTCAGGGACAATCCATTCAACCTTCTCCAACTGCAGTTTTCACGACTTTTTTTTTTTTTTAAGATTTTATTTATTTATTAGTTAGAGAGAGAGAGCGAGCACATCAGACAGAGAGGCAGGCAGAGGGAGAGAAGCAGGCTCCCTGCCGAGCACCGAGCCCGATGCGGGACTCGATCCCAGGACGCTGGGATCATGACCTGAGCCGAAGGCAGCCACTTAACCAACTGAGTCACCCAGGCGTCCCAGTTTTCACGGCTTTTTAATCTCCTGTCCCACATTGGAAGGCTAATCTCCCAGGATGTAGCTACAGCTGGAGGACTGGGGGAAGGACTTTGAGGTTACAGCAGTTTCTGCACTTGCTGACAATTTAAATTCATTTTTGCACCCAAGGTCTAAAACAAATAGCAGTTCTGTAAATCTAAACCAGGGAATTGGCTCATGATCTTTTCTCCATAGGGTACACGTATGGGTCTTCTCTGGAGCGAGAGAAGGGGTATCAACCTCTCTGTTTCTCTAGTCCTGAATGAATCCCTTGCCTTGAACATCCTGAATGAATCCCTTGCTGCCTTTGCCACACACCATGATGTTACTTAGGTAGCTGGGGCAGGAGGCCTGTGCCATTCTTGTACCCAGTGTGGGACTGGCCACCATTCCTCACTAAGTGATACACAGCCTGATCCAAAGGCATTTCAAATAGCTCTTAACTCGAAAAACTTCCCCCAATATGACTATGTATAATTATATACGATATTCCTAGACCCTTAGAACATCTTCATGTGCACATTTCTGGACCAGTGGAGTGTGATGTGTGTGTCTGCTTCCTTCTTCCAAACTTTCTTTCCTCCTGTCCTGTTCACCTCTGTATCTGCTGAATAGTCCATGGCACATAGCAAACATTCAGGAAATATTAGTTGAATGAATGAATGAATGATAGAAATTCCATTTGTGAAAAGCTTCTTTGCCATCAATAACAGACACCTGTACTGGAAGTTGTCTAGTTAGCATGTGTAACAGGGGAAGGGTTAGCAGTGATTTGCAAAAGAAGTAGCACTAAGAGGACAAAGAGAGGACTACAGAGAAACTATTTTCAGACACAATTAGAACCTCTCTTAGAGGAGAAAGGGTGAAAGTAGAAATGCATTGGTTTGATTCAATTAATTCTCAGGAGGCTGAGGTCATCTATTTTTACCTCCATTGTCCTAAGAGGTAAAATTATTCTACTGCTCAGAATATGTGAGTCTTTTGGCCTCCACCAGCCTTTGCCCTGATTTGCTCTATTAACATCTTCACACAACTATTTGATTCTGTATAAATGGGAATATTGTAAAATGCACAGAGCCTTTTAAAAAGGCTTTATTCCTAAGATTACTGTAATTTAAAAATGTTTTCACATCCATTTTTCTTTTGTTTAAAAGCATGACAACATACTGACCATGCTGTTTGCTTGAATCCTTAGATGTTATATTTTAATTTGTATTTTTATTATATATTTTCCCATCTTTTGTGCTTTCTTTCTATGGTGTGGGCATGCCTGCAGAGTTGGACCAGAGCACTTTAAAGTAAATACTTTCCTTTTTTTATTCGTGAAGCTAAAATTGTGCTAGCTTTTTTCTTTTCAACATATTCTTAAAATTTAATTTTTTAAAACCAATCACAGTTTAAAATTACTATAGTTCCTTGCTAGATAAAAAGCCTCTTCAGGAAATTCTTCCATAAAGTAATAAATATAACATTAACTTATAATTTACAAAATGGTTTTATGTGAAAATTAATCTTTGCTATAACTATAATATTTTGGTCATATCCACTATAATGTAATTTAACTGTTTTTGTAAGTGGATTTTGCCTAATGTGCATTTCTGATTTATTCATTCTTGATATGTCAATGTTGACTTACACTTACAGAAAAAAATCTTAAGGGTGAAGATAACATAGGTCCTGTTCTCAGAGGATTTATCTATTTCTTCTCAAACTCCTAAAAAATACTTCTTCAAAATAAAACCAAAAATGTTTAACATAACAGAGGTAGGTTTTTATTTTGCTTCAGGTAACATTGAAATATCAGTACAAAACTATCAAAAGTTCCTCCTGATGTCTTGGGGGTGGGGACAAGTAAGAAAATACACCCAAAAATATCTACAGATCTTTTCATTTTTTTTGAAATATATTATGTTTAAGTAATCTCTACATTCAACTGGGTCTGGAACTTAGAACCCCTAGATCAAGAGCCATATGTTCTACCCACTCAGGCAGTCAGAGGCCTCTACAGATTCTTTTCAAAGAGATCCAGTAACCTTTAATAATTTCCAATATTGAATTTTCAAACACCATTAGTTTTTCTCCATTTTTATTTCTAAAGGAAGATGAGCATCTGAAAAAAGACTTTCTAAAATATTGGTTGTTGTATTGTATACTGTGACTACTTTGATAGTATCCCAATGAATATTTCAACTAAAAGAATACATATTAACTTGCAAGATGAAATAGAAGATGTAAAACAGATGTTTAAGATTTTCAAATATTTATTGGATATAGATGGCAGTTTGGAGATTGATTTTCATAACACAAAGTGTTAAATCACAACAAAAAAAGGCACGTCTTTGCTATTGACTAGGATCTTCAAAACTGAACTATAGTCAACAATTTGCAAGGTCCATTCAAGTCTGAGAATAGTTATTGGACTTTCCCACATTATGGACGTGATGCTTTCAAAGTCTGTGGATATTTTGGCGAATTCTGAACTGTTTAATATTCCTAATGTGATATAAGTAGCTTGAAAATAAGCTGAAGGGAGAGGGATGCTATAATTTAATATTTTTACCCTGGCCATGCCTGTTTTTTGAGAAGCTCCATTGTATTTCTTCTGTGAAGGTCTGTAATTTCTTGAAGCAATAATTTAGACTATATTCCTAACCAAGTGTTCTCAATATTTTAAAATTTATATTGAGATAGTAAAAGTAAAAGGTGTATGTTTTCCAAAAGCCTACTAATTGTTCTTTTTTTTATTTTTGTGGGAGATAGTATGTGAAATATCTGTCTTCTAGTCTATTATACTGTTCTGTAAAAAATTACTTTATGCCTTTAAAAAGTAGGAAAACTGTAATTTAAGAAGTTTGAGAGCTAGTCTTCGATAAATATCTTTAAATGACTCCAGGAATCATGCTGATCTCTCTGAAATTGGGTCATCAATAAATGGGGGCATATACTATCCCTACCTTGTTTCTCAGAGTCATTAAAAGGCTTAAATGAGTTCCACTGTAAATGATGTGCATTGGGAGGATGTGGGCATCCTTGGAAGTGAAGGTGGGGGAAGGTAGTGAATCTGGATGTAATAGTATGTCATTCAATCCAGCAGCCTAAAAAGTTCTCCCAAACACATAGACTTTTAGCTCTAATCTCAGTGGGCAACTTGTTGGACAGAAATAAGGAGACAATGTGAAGAGACCTAGGATAGAGATTCAGCTGTATCATGTAAGTAAACATGGACTCTGGACCAATTAAACTCATGAGCATTCATCTCTTCATAATAAAAATGTGTATAATTCCTATCAATGTGTTTTATTAATGTGCTTTTTCTAAATATTTTACAATAGACAGAATTTGATTTTATACTGAGAAAAAAACCTAATTTTATGTAAAAATATGAGGGAAGGGTTAACCCTTACAGGATTGTTATGAGAATTAAATAAGATGGTATAATAAAGCACCATCAATATGTGACCTTTTATTCTTTACTAGAATGCTGAAGAAGCCTACTGATAATTTTAGCCAAATTTCTTCATTTGAGAGACAAGCACTCTGAGGTGTAAAAGATGAAGTTATTTAGTCAAATGCTTGTAATTGTACAACTTCCTGATTGATATTGTTTTTAACATGCCATACTATTAAGCGTGTTGTTAACATAGACTTTGGAGACTAAGATTAGAAAAGAAACTTTCGTGAGTAAAAAAGAAGGGAGCATAGTCTGTAGATTCAAATAAGCTGAGCCCAGGGCTTTGTTCCTCTTGAATCAACCAATTACTATGTACACGGAAGCCAATGTCAACAGGGAATCTAGAGAGAGACAAGCAAAAATTCCGATGATTAAAGACAGAAGGAAGATTGAAAGATAAAAAGAAGAGAGAAAAAAGAAAAGAAGGGAGTCGGGAGAAGACGAGAGGGAAGGAAAGGAAAGAAAAAAGAAAAGAGGAAGGAATTGGGAAAATGCAAAACTTAGATGCCATGTGCTGGTTTGTCTATTCTGTTATCTAACAGATATTTGTGTAGTACAGTGGAAAGAACACAGACTTGAAAGTGGGAGCTGAATTTGAATCCTGACTCTACCAAATATGAGATATTACTTCAGAAACTTAATGCCATTGTAAAGCAGCCCCATTGTGTCGATTACTGAGTTATTTTGCTTTCACCAGATATATATATTGTATTATATGTCAGGGAGAGTAGGGATGGTAGTCATTATTTGGTTTATTCCTGTCCTCCTACACCAAATTTTGCAAAGCCATCCTATATGCCACTATTTGCAGGAGAGAACCCTAAATCTTAGAAAGTTCTAGAAATTTAACCAAGATCACACAGCCAGTAAGGACTAGAGTTCATATTGAAATCCTTGTCAATCATACTCCAAAGCTCATGATTTTTAACATATCATGTTGCTTTATCTTGTTTAAGAGCAACAGCAACAACAGCAAAAAAATCAAATGGTGTTTAGCAGTCGGCTTCACAAATACCCACACTCTAACTTTCATGAAAATATCAATGAAAGTACAGAAAAGCTGTCTTCAGTACTGGATTTCAAGTGCCTAGCACTTAAACGCTCAATAAATACTTACTGATTGATGAATTCTTACTGCTCCTTGCCTTCCTTCCTTCTTCTCTCTCTTTTCCTCCTTCCTTCCCTTCTTTCTTACATTGCCTAATAATTTTCCATGGTGTAATATTTTTGTGATTGCAAATATATCTTTTTAAACGTGATATTTGGATACTTTAAACATGAGTTCATTTGCTCATAGTGAGCAATTGCAATAACTTATAATTTGCCTATTTTTATTTTATCATTTTTGCTATTTTTATGTTTATTTGTAATTTCCTTTTTTCCCCTATGATTTGTTCTTTATTGGTTTGCTTCAATTTTCTCTTGATTTAAAAAGTGTACATCCTTTGAATATTTTTTACAAAATTACTTTCTTTTTCAAAAATATTTTCAAAATTATTTTCTTTAATTATTAAAAAAAAAAAACTGAGTAGGCTTTTACTACCCTGTTTCTTACCACCACCTTTTTAAAGTCTTTTGTTTAGATTTTCTACCTGGACATAAAATTGTAGAGAACTTGATTAAAATTAATTTAGATTGCATCTAGATACATTAGATACAATCACACTTGTGATTTAAAAAAAAATCATGGAAGCACAGGTTGTGGGAAAAGTAAAATTGGATTTTCTATTCTCAATACAGCAGCCAGAGTAATCTTTTCAAACCTATGTCAGAACATGTCATTTTTTTCCTCAGGAGTCATAACTCACACTGAGTGAAGCCCCAGGTCCTCACAGGGGTTACAAAGCCCTACACCATCTGTTTCACATTGCCTATCTTCTCCTCCTCTCTCACTTTCCCCATCACTCAATCCAGTCCAGTTGCACTCGCCTCCTTCTTTTTCCTTCCACATATTAGCCATGCTTTCACCTTTGGACTTTTCCATTAATTCTTTCCCCCATCTGAATCATCCTTCTGTCAAGTATGCCTGTTTCTGTCTCTTTCAGCCCCTGAAAATCAAGGGGTTCAAATCCTGGTCAAATATCACTTATTGACAATCTTAATTAACATTCTAGGCCCTAATACCCCCAATCACTCATATCTTGTTCATTTTTTTCATGGTAGTGACATGTATTTTCTGGCATATTTCATAATTTATCATATTTATTGCTTATTCCTTTCCTCCCTTTTCCACTAACTTAGGTACTAGAACATAAGATCTATGGAAGCAGGGGTTCTGCTTGGTTTTCTGCTGATTCCTAAAATATTCATTTACTAAATGAACTTAAAATTCTCTGCCATAGTGAAAAAGGACTGCAAAAAGATGCTAGGGTTGTTTTCAAGTACAGGCCAATGTCAAAGACATTGCTGGGTAGTTTCAGAGTGGAGGTGGTGGCTATAGGGAATACAATGCCTTCACATAAACTCCACCATGACAAATGATCAGTTCCAGCTAAGTCAGCGTGGAGATCACAAATGTATAACAATACAAATTGCAGTGTTACAGGGTACCACAGAGAGAGCTTGAAAGTTCATGTAAAAAAGGAAAGGAGGTGATGTAGATGAAATTAAACTATTACTTATATTTATTTAGTGCTTACTATTTGTAAAGAATTATGCTGAGTATTTCACTATATATCACCTCAAAAATTCTTTAAATAATCCTCTGAGGTTGGTGCTATTATCATAACTCATTTTCCAGATGGAGAAACTGAGGCTTAGAGAGTTATATAACTTTCTCAAGGGCATGCAGCTACTCAAAGCAGCTGTCAATGTAAGTCTCAAGCTCAGGGCTCCCTCCTGCCAAATTATAGGTTTTTACTTCTATCATGACACTGTATCTGGTAAAAAGATGAAGATAAATCTACCAGAGTTCTCTGAGAAAGTGACATTAGGCAAAATATTCAGAAATAAGATCTTTCTTATTCAGCAGTTGAAGAGAAAGAAAGAAGGAAAGGAAATTTAAAAATGAAGCATTTAAGACTAACTTCAGTCCATCCAGAATCCATCAGAGAGAAGCCTAGAGAAGCATATAGAAAAATAAAATAATAACCTCAAGAGACTCAGTTGGCCTGAAGTTCACAGAGGAAAGCAAATATAGAGGAGAGAGAATTCAAAGAATTTATAAGAGAACAGAATCTCTAATCCCAGAGGAAATACTGTCCTACTACCATAGGGACCAGACCAAGGGACTCAGAATGAGAGAAGCTACTAGAGGAAAGAGAAGGGGAAGTTAGAGCATGCCAGTGAAAATACATAAACATGTTGTGAAAGACCTAACAGGAAATAGGAATCTATGTGGTAAACAGCAAATAAGCAAGCATATCTTTGAGTGAAGATAAGCAGACTAAATTTGTTTTCCAACAATGTAAAAAACAATAGTGCGTTGATTTGAACTTTCCCATCAGTCAACAGAGAAAAAGCTCCCTACATAAGGGTGTATTTTTTTGTTTAGCACACTAAATATCAGGTACTTGAAAGATAAAAATTCTCAGAATGCATGGCAATGCATTGTGAAGCAGAGAGATATACCTTAGTGATCTTGATTTTAAGAACCTAAACACGTAAATAGAAGTTCCAAAATATTCTTAAACTACTGTCTAAAAATCCTTAAAGAAGAAGAAAACAGGCTAGTAAGTCAAAGATTTATTTACAAGAAATAATAAAAGTTGTGAAATAAAATGTGTTCAAACGGTTCACAAGTGGGATTGCTTTCTCCGAAGAAAGGAAATTTGGCATTGATATAGTAAAGATGAGGAAGTTCCTATAAAATAAAAAACAACATGAGAAATGATGAAAGGTCTTTTTCCTTTCAAGATGTCACAACATGTTAAGGTAACTATATATGAGAGTAAGCAGTGCCAATGCTAATGGAAAATAAAATTAATATTTGCAACATCATGTATTCAATAACGTAGAGAGTTTATGGAAGAAAAAAAAAGGTTTTCAGATGCATTTTAGGGTCAGATGCAAATCAATGAGCAAGATTGTGCATTCTGCCCAGACCAAGGACAGATGATAAAAGACATAAAGAACAAGAATTAGAGAGAAGGATGGCTGTGGGTGATTTCAATATATTAAAAAGGGAGATGGTACTGAAAGAGAAAGTATGCTTAATAAAAAAAGTGTTTAGGAACTATCTAGAAAGAAAAATAAAGAGGTCAAAGGTGAAAAACCAAAAAAAAAAAAAAAAGCCCACATAGTCTAAAAAAAGTATTAACATTGAAATGTAAGCATCAATATTAAATGTTTATGAGAGAATAAGTAAGTGACTACTGATTTGGGAAGAGGTTTTGAGTTAAGACAGTTTAAAAGAAGAAAGAGAGGTAAAAGGCTTATTGTTGGACATGCCCATTTTTCTTTAACCATCTGATTTTCCAGAAAGTTGCTAAACCATCCATTATTCATTCATCATACCAAACTGTATTTTATTTCTCACATATATGCATCCACATATAGACTTCAGCTCCTAAAGGACAGTAATCATGTCTTATTCATCTTTGGATGCTGAGTGCTAGGAACATAGCAAGCTCTTTACACATATTCATTGCACTGAATGGATATGTGAATTTACCATACATTGGTGCAATTAGAATCCTCATGCTAATTCACAAATGAGAAAAGAAATTAAGAGTAATCTATGGACTAAGCTGAGGTTGTTCCTAACTGTACATGTGATCAGTAGAAAAACTCAAAAGATAATACACATCAAATTTGGAAGTAGTCAAGTATAAAGTTGAAATGGGGTTTGGTGCACAGTAGTCAAAATGTATGCAGACGACACCATTTTTGAGAGCTCCTCCTTGGTCCATTAGGACCACAATTCCTATAGTAGTGATCCATTAAAAATCAGATGGCAATAGGAGAAAGTGGTGAGTATTTAAAATATATAAAGTTTCGTGTCTGTTTTGTAATTCAGTTAGATAACTCTAGGGGCACTGGTGTACTTCGGGTAGCTGGGATTGCCAACAGTGAGGACAGTTAAAAGTCTCATGTATGATGCTAAGTGAAATGAGAATTGTGTATCCCCAAAAACTCACATGTCAAAATCCTAAACCCTAGTATCTCAAAATATGACAACATTTGGAGAAAAGTATTTTAAAGAAGTAATTAAGGTTAAATGAGATTAGCGCACCTGGGTGGATCAGTGGGTTAAGCGTCTGTCTTCTGCTCAGGTCATGATCTCAGGGTCCTGGCATTGAGTCCTGGATCCTTGCTAGCAGGGAGCCTGCTTCTTTTTCTCCTGCCTGTCACTTTGCCTTCTTGTGCACACTCTTTCTCTCTCTCTCTGTCAAATAAATAAATAAAATCTTTTTTAAAATATAGGTTAAATGAGGTTACTGGACAAGGGGATCTTAATTCAATGTGGCTGGTCACCTTATAAGAAAAGTGGTTGGCTCACAGAAGCTCATAACTGTAGTTAAAATAGATAAAGGACAGATTAGATATATAGAGGATAGAAGTAGATCTATATACACACCGAAGCATATGTACCAAATGCCCAGAATGTTTCATGACCCAAAGATATAATTAATCAAATTCTGTACATAAGAGTTCCAACAAGATAAGAGAGAAAAGAGGAGAAAAAAATAACCATAGATAAAGCATTTGGCTTTAATCATGAAGGCTACTTTATGCTCAGTGGCTTGACAAAAGTAGACAAGAATAGGTGTAAATGTAAATGCATTTTTATGCACAAGGTGTAAGATGGGAGTTTGAGTCATTCACAGCTGATATTCCCAATTTCCTTGACTATGTGGGAAGAGAGATAATATTGGAGAATAAAATGGATTGAAATGGATGCTGAAGGTTTGGAACAGTTGGTGATAGAAAAGAACAGAATCAACAGTAGGTGTATTTTCAAATTCCTTTTCTTTGATAGTATATACAGTAATGAATTACAAATTTTGAATCCACATCAATAATAAGTAGATACGGAAAAGCTCTTGCTTACAGTAGAGTGCTAAGAGCTGATGGGTAATTAAGGAGGGAGTGCTGGAGTTGAAAAATCATCGCTTTGCAACTACCATGGTATAGATTAGATGAGCTCAGGACCATGGATGGAAGCAAAATCTAGGAAGAAGTTGTAATGTGGAGCAGGCTATTTGCATGATCAAAAAGTCTCTACACAGACCACATATTGCTTGCAAGGGAGAAAAACAAACTGTGATTGCACATTGGAGAAATCAGGCCACACTGTGACCAACTAATGGCACCAGTGAAGAAAATATAAACATCACGCACCTGCACAGGTGATATACTGAGAAGGATACAATGTCATCCATGCAGTACTCTCGCCCAGAATGTATAATGTCAATCTAGTTAGGAGGAAATATCATAAAAATAAATTGATGAATGTTCTATTAATAAAAAGATAAGGTTGGAAGAGAACTCTTCAAAAATGTCATTGTTACAAAGGGAAGGAAAGGCTGTGGGAATATTTCTGATTATAGAAGACTAAGGAATCACGATATCTACCTGACTTTAGACTGGATCCTGTATTGGCAGAGTGGTGGGGGGGGGTGCGGTGGGGAATAGACTGGATCCTGTATTGGGGGGAATTGTGCTTTATTAAGTGAACTGGCAAAATCGGAATCTGGACAGAAGATTAGATCAAAATATCACATCAGTGTAAGTTTATGAAGTTGAGAATTCTAGTGAGATCCCATGAGGGAATTATCTGTAATCACTGAAGTATTTAGGAATGAAAGAGCCTAATGTATGTAATTACTCTCAAATTGTTCAGAAAAATCATTATGCATGTGTATATAGGATAGGTAGGTAGATCAGTTGATCGATCGATTGATAGGCAGGCAGGAAAACAGAACAAATGACAAATATTAAAGCAAACAAGTCAATAAACAATAGGTGAACTCACATAAAGGACGTACAGGTGCTCTTTGTATATTTTTATTTTTGCACTCTTTTCAAGTTTGGAATTAATTTAAAAATTGGGGGGTAATCACAGTAACAATAGGAACAGAATTATAACTTCTGCTAAAGTCTCCAGAGGTGATAAGCCTTGAGCTGAGTGGTCAAGGAGACAAAGCAAAAAAAGCCTGACACACTGACAATAGCCTGTGCCATATGATGTACATGAGACAGAGCATGGGATTCTCCCTGCCCTCAACTCTCCTTTCATGTGGCACCCTTAATATCATGGGAATAATACAATGAAGGATGCTGGCAAAGGAAGTTTAAGCAAAGGTGTAACATGAAAGTAAGAAGCCTCCACACTGATACTCTTTCATTAACAAATTCATAAAATGGCTTCTCTTCTGTATCTTTCGAGGCTATGTTGTTATACCTTGCTGAACAGAAAAGAAAATGTCAATATTGCAATATGTAAAAGAAGAGAAAAATTCCTAGCTGATTAATGCCTCTAAATATATTGCAAGTGATGTGAAATGTGTTGGCAAATTCTTTCTCAGTCACTGAAATCTAATCCAGTTTTTAAAAACAATTCAGATAAGTTTCCTTCACCACGTATTCACAGGAATGCATGCCTACCTCAGTTTACCTAAGGTTTAGAGGCTTTTCCTCAGTTTATTCCATTAAATACAGGAACAATGTCAATAACACAAGATAAGCATATCGAAACAAATGTATACTTTTGGATAACTCAAGGATGTTTCTAAACATGTGACTGACGTATTTTAAATCTATTATGAATACACATTTTTAAAAATTCTTTAAGATTTTATTTATTTGACAGAGAGAGTGTAGGCAGAGAGGCAGGCAGGGAGAGAGGAGGAAGCAGGCTCCCTGTTGAGCAGAGAGCCTGATGCGGGGCTCCATCTCAGGACCTTGGGATCATGACCTGAGCCAAAGGCAGATCCTTTAACCCACTGAGCCACCCAGGTGCCCCTGGACACACATTTTTTTAAAACATGGTCTTATATTCTTGTGTTCAGCAAAATGCCCATTTTACAATCCTATTTAAAAGGAAAAGCCCAACAAGGAGATTGATCCACTAGTCCACAAGTCACTTTGGAGAGCAAATGATAATTATTCTTAAAATTATTTATCCTTTCCCAAAAAGACGGATTAAAAAAGCAGATGATTTATGGGGTTCTTTTACTGGTTAATTACAGATTGTTGAGATAACTGGCTTTTTCCCCCCAAGTTTTCTCACTGCTTTCAGCTGAGCACTTATGTTAATGTTACAAACATTAAATATTTAATGAATTTTATTTATGATGTTATAGGAGGAATCCATTTTGGGAAGATTTTTGTCTCATCGTTATGCTGTAGATTTTTTTTTTTTTTTTTACTATTTTTCAGATGTCTGTTTTATCTGGTTTCTATTTCTCAGCAGCATTTTGCTATTTGCCCACACTGGCACTTTCCATCCTATATCTAATCCCTCTAGTTAATCTCTGAGGTATTAGGGGTCCTGAAACCAGGGTGGCTCAATTGATTAAGTGTCTGCCTTTGGCTCAGGCCATGATCCCAGAGTCTTGGGATGGAGCCCCATGTTGGGCTCCCTGCTCAGTGGGAAGGCTGCTTCTCCCTCTCCCACTGCTGCTCCCCCTGCTTGTGCTCTCTTGCTCTCTTTTTCTCTCACTGTCAAATAAATAAATAGAATCTTTAAAAAGAAAAAAAAAAGGAGTCATGAAACCATCAAAGCCCCATATTGCAGCCTCTTTAATATCATTCTTCATTTATTAAATACTTTGAGTTGTTAATTATGATATGCATAGTTGTAACCTATTATACAAACAGGCAGTTGAGAATTTCAATTGCAGAAATTTAACCCCTAGCAAGCACAGACAGATATGTTAACTGTAAATTTTGTTGTAGATAGCTCCCTACTACTGTATTTGAAGTTCATTGTCACCAAGGTCTCCTGGTTGAAGGAAAACAGACAGCCCCAAAATGGAACTTGGAAAAAGATAACTATCACTCCAAATCCTTTTGCCCCTGTTATCGCAACCTCAGGAGACCACAGGGAAGAGGTGTAATTGTGCAACCTGTTTAGGAATATAGCAGATACAACTCTGAATTCTATCTCTGGTTATGTAGGTACTTGCTGAGCAACAGCCAGAAGAAATGGGAAGGAGAGAGAGATGGGGGACCTCATTGTGAAATTTTGGCTTCTGTAGGGTTTCAGGTGGGTTGCATACAGTGGAAGGAGACAACACATATATCCCCCTATAAACTGCCCAGCTTATTTAGTCAAGTCCACAAAATTTTTAAGAGGAGGCCAGGTAGTGCAGGAACTAATGCAACATGTCTCAGTATGGCTGTGCCCTAATGGGACAAATTTCAGTATCTGAAATTTCAGTAACATTCTCAGTATCGGGAAGGACCAGCTGGAAGTGAAAAAATTGCTATTCTTGTTACACAACAGAAGTTTTATACCTGGGATTTATACTTCCATCCTGAAAGACCAAACACTCCCAATATAAGCACTTCCTTTCAAGGGACTGTTTATGTATGTAAGGCACTAATGTTTTCTTGATGCAATTTAACCGTTAGCAAAGTCCTCCTCAGGAAGGAAAAATGAGAATCAGCTCTCAATGTCTCTGGCTCATTTCCAGAGATGCAAAAATCCATTTCCCTGATTCTTGAGGGGATTTGATCTGAAGTTTGGTTTAAAGACTATGATCACCAAACTGTTTCCCTTCTAGCAAGGCTTCTGCTGAAGCTTATACAAAAAGGCCAGGGTCCAAACACTCTAAGGCAATTACTCAATTGCTCATAATTATTGCTTAAAATGTTTATGCTTTTAACTGCTGAGGAGACATCGTTCTCTTTGACCTCTTTCTATATAAAATGTCACTTCTTTCTAACAAATACCAAACCCCGATTATTTATGAAATAGTGAGAAATAGATTTAAAAAAAAAA